>RHLP01000911.1:0-30686 GCA_003719405.1 Aspergillus incahuasiensis
CCCCAAACCACTCCCCCACCCTCTCTACCCCCAGACTCGTAACAAGCATCATCCTACCAAGGGTATCCACATCACCGGGCTTCGCGCTAGCCAAAACACCGCTGAAGTCAACATTGCGCACAATAAAATGCTCCTTTCTCTCCCACGCGCCCGCAAACTCCATCGCGGCGTCCGCGTTCCACAGATACGCCGACGCGTACCAGCTGTGCAGTAGGCCGAGTTTCCCGTCGCAGTGCATGTCCCTGTCCCCGCGGACGAGGCGCAGGATTTGCAACAGGTAGAATGTGAAGAGGATTGTGCGCCGTGCGGATTCTTCGAAGAGCCAGAGCGTCCAGAAGGGGGTTGAACTTGGGCCTGTCATAGTTTGGGAAGCGGGGAGGATAGCAGGACTTGCATTTGAAGCACTTTGTGTTGAGTTCGCGGAACTTGGTTCAGGGGGAGGAGGGAAATGCGTGCTGCTGAAGAGTAAGGATGCGGCAGAGTGGAGGGCGGACATGCTGAGCGTGTTGAGCGAGACAGCAGTGTTGGCGGCGTGCAGGTCTGCGTCGAAGAGGTGCATGATTGTGTAGAGCAGGAGAGCATGGATGTGGGCGAGGAGGTCTGGTGGTGACGAAGGGAGTGGCGACAGGGTGAGCTCCTGGTACCGCGAGTGGATGTGCGACGTGATCATGGGCGCGTTAATGGCGTTCTTGGTGATATACAGGGCGCAGCAGGCGTAGGCGTCTGTGTCCGCGGTTAGCAACACCTTCTCATCTATAGGTTGGTTGGATTTGGAGGAGAGGAGCGACCCACCATGCATTGCCCTCGGCATCCCGTTGATGTACAGATGAGCGTGAGACCAGGGCGTTTGGTTCTGCGTGACCATCATCCGAGGCGTGTCTTTTAGAATGTCGATGGCGTACTGGAACCGCGAGGCCATCAGCTCCGACAAGGAGAAGGTCATCTCGGACCGGACGTGCGTCATTCGTCCATCTCCAGTGTATACCGGGACAGGGACGGTGTACGATCGACTCTGTTCCTCGAGCGGTGACGGTGACGGTGTCGGTGCCGGTGATGGCTGGACTAGCGTCTCACCGAGGTCAAAGTCCAGTATAGGCGGGGGCGTCGGTAAAGCCTCAAAGGTGATCTGGTCAATACAAGCAGTGTGCCCTTGTTTCAATGTGTGTTGTTTGTTCAGCAACGCGAGCAATTCCGGGATCTGGTCCGGCGCAGGTAAGCCCGGGTACACACACGCGAGATTCCGCCGCGTGCAGCGGAAACAGGTCGGCAGGGCGAGATCGCAGCGGCGCTTAGCGGCCCTGCAGGCGTCACACGACTTACGTCGCGGCGGGGGGTTGTTGCGCTCCACTGAACTCATGCTTGGATATTCGTGCTGGCACCGGGTAACACTGACAGTTCGACGGAGTTGAGCTGGAGGGGAAGGAGGAAAATGGGGGCCGCTGAGAGCTGGGCTGTGGGGCGATCTGGCGCAGTTCCGCACGCTAAGGCCTGTCACTCCGCCGGCTATCCGAACAGGGCGCCATTCCGCTATACAGAGTTTCTTCCTCGCGTCTTGCGCAGTGGAAGTCCGCAGAGGCTCCATATGAGTCCTTCGCAATTCATCCATGTGTGTGTTCCGCAATCTCACTGAGGAAGGGTATATAAACCCTCCTCGTGCCGGACCTATAACCTATACATCCAGACAGAAACCCCTCCCTCACCGAACAAAGTCAATTAAAATCCTCAAAACAAAGCATTCAGAATGTCTCCCAGTTCCTCTCCATCTTCGCCTCCCAACATCTTTGTCTGTGGTGCAACCGGCACCCAAGGCAGCGCCATTATTACCAACCTGCAAACCCACAACCCCGCCACCAAAATCCACGCCATCACACGCGACCTATCATCCCCGCGGAGCAAAGCCCTCCTCGCCTCCGGCGTCACTCTCTCCACCGGCGACTTCAACGACGAACCCTCCCTCCGCGCCGCCCTAGCCCCCTGCACAGATGGATCCCTCTTCCTCAACCTCTCGCCGAACTTCGCCAATATAACCCAAGAACTCACGCAAGCCCAACGCATCCTCCGCCTCGCCAAAGAAGCCGGCGTCACGCACGTCGTCTACTCCAGCGGGCTCGTGACGAACCCCACCCGGCGGCAATACTGGGACGCGTCCAGCTTTGTTGCGAAAATCGTGCTCAGCAAGAACGCGGTCGAGGACGCGGTCCGCAATGCGGGATTCAAGTCCTACACGATCATCCGGCCGGGGAACTTCATGACGAACTTTCTTGCGCCGCTCGTCGCGCGCCAGTATCCGGGTTTAGCGGAGAGCGGGGAGTTCACGACCGCGTTTACGCGCGACACGGTCATTCCTATGGTCGATCCGAATGATATTGGGATGTTTGGGGCTGCGGCGTTGCGAGACCCGGGGAGGTGGAATGGGGTCGAGGTTTCGGTTGTCTCGGAGTTGATGACGCTCGATCAGGTTCTGGGGGCGCTGTCGACTGCCACGGGGAGGGAGTTGAGGGCAAACTATATGAGCCAGGAGGAAATCGATTCCCAGGTCAAGACGAACCCGGTGGTGGGTGGGCAGTTGATGGCGAGGGATATGGTTGATGAGGTGGATCTGGAGTTCATGCAATCTTTCGGAATTAGGATGGGCACGTTCGAGGCGTTCTTGGAGGGGGAGAAGGACCGGGTGGGAAGCACGTTTGTTAGGGCTTAGGGACAGCTAGGGCTGCATTGGGGCTTAGGGCTGGGCGGGCTAGGGGTAAAATCAGCAAACCCTCTGGAGTCTCGAGTCTCGACACTACTTGTCAAGAGCTCGAGTTTCTACTATTTTTTAATGTTCTATACATTGTTCGCGTTATTCTGTCTTGCCAACCTTCATAACCTCCTGTTCTTCAATACTTTTTCCCAAACGCTTTTTAATCTATCCCAAACACTGTATCCACACACACCACTTTATCCGAGCCGTAGCCACTAAGCCTTGAAAGCATCAGGGACACGCTGTCTACCGGCAGTTAGTTTTATCCAGAAAAGCCAGGGGAAGGAACAGTAAGGTATAGGCTAAACGAGATAACAACCGCGGGGGTGCAGACTGTCGATCGCGGAGACCACTAGCCCCAACGACGCAGCCCGCTGCACGCTCCGTGACCAGCGGAGCATGAGGAAATTGGCACCCTAGCGCCAGGGTCCTTGGCTGGCATCTGCTGAAACAGCACCTCCCCACCGCGGCTTTCTTGTCCCTGGCTAGTCGGTAGTCCCGGCAGCTGTCACGGCGCTCGACCCTGAATCGCTTCAAGCCCGTTCTCGAAATGGACGGCCCAATCAGCCTAAAACAGCCGTTGTTCGGCCGTGGCTCCGAGCTTGAGGCCTGTCTGGACGGTGGAGAGGCTAGCTGTCATATAAAATCACTATCGCCCCAGATTCTTCAATGTAGTGGTCAAACAAAGCTCTGGCAGCTCTACCGTTCATTCCTTAGCACCAACATAACAACCTACCCACATACATTCATTCCCGTATCGTTTCCTTCTATCGTCTTATAATACCATCACATTCCTTGCTCCAACATCCACCCAGAAGAAGAGCCAGCCAAAATGGTCCACCTCAAATCCATCGCCTCCGCCGCGCTCCTAGCCTCCCTCGCATCCGCAGGAGTGTGCCGCCCGCGCCAAAGCAAGCACGTCGGCACCGGAACCAGCGCGAGCGTCATCGCAAGCCTGACCTCGAGCCCTGTGCCCGCCGTCACCCCAATCGCTAGCGCTAGCCCGATTCCGATCCCAAGCCCAAGCACCACCGCGAGCGCGGCCTCAGCCCCCAGCGCAAGTGCGAGCAGCAGCGCAAGCGCAAGCGCCAGCTCCAAGGCGAGCGCGACCTCCAGCGCAAGCGTCAGCACCGCAACCAGCCTAAACGAGCTCTTCGTCGCGGCGGGCAAGCAGTACTTCGGCACGGCGGCAGACAAGACGCTGCTGGAGAACGCGCAGAACGAGGCGATTGTGCGCGCGCAGTTTGGCGCGCTGACGCCCGAGAACAGCATGAAGTGGGACTCGATTGAGCGTGCGTATACCTCCCACGGATATACCTAACAAACGGGCTTGAGTTGAACTGACGCGGTGCTGCGTGGTGTAGCGTCGCAGGGGAGCTTTAGCTGGACTGCTGCGGATTATCTGGTACGAGACCCCGTCCGTATATGAATATGCATGCCTTCGAAGGCGGGGTTCTTGTAGTTGAGTCGGTGCTGATGGGGATATGCTGTGCCATGGATAGGTCGACTATGCGACGCAGAACAGCAAGAAGATCCGCGGCCACACCCTCGGTACGTCTCCAGCCCTTACACACCCGCAGCGTATTGTGACTAAACCATGTTCTCCAGTCTGGTACTCCCAGCTGCCCTCCTGGGTATCCTCAATCACCGATACCTCGACTCTCGAGTCCGTCATGAAGAACCACATCGCGGAAGTCGTCGGCCGGTACAAGGGCAAGATTATGCACTGGGTGCGATTGATACCCCACTCTATCCAACCTCACAACCCCCTACCAACCAAGCCGATTCTAACTCTGTTTGTTTTGCACCTCGCAGGACGTCGTCAACGAAGCCTTCAACGAAGACGGCACCTTCCGCACGAGCGTCTTCTACAACCTGCTCGGCGAGGACTTCGTGAAGATCGCGTTCGAGGCGGCGCGCGCGGCGGATCCTGATGCGAAGCTGTATATCAACGATTACAAGTGAGTTGAACTGGCCTCGTTCAATTTCCATATTCCTACCTATTCTGGGATGAATCAAATGTGCCTGACGCAATGAGTATCTGTCTCTAGCTTGGACTCCGCCAGCTACGCCAAGACGCAGGCGATGGCCTCGTACGTGAAGAAGTGGATTTCCGAGGGCGTGCCGATCGATGGAATTGGTGGGTTTGCTTTTGTTCCTGGTGAGGTTGAGGTCTCTTTGACTTCGGACTGACATAGGTTGTTCCCTCTAGGCTCCCAAGGCCACTACAGCGCAAGCCACTGGTCCAGCACGGAAGCCCCAGCATAAGTGCCCCCCTGCTCCGCCGCTTTTCCCTTGCTTGCAATGGTGACACTGACACCCCCACACAGCTCTATCGTCGCTCGCGGACTCCGGTGTCTCCGAAGTCGCCATCACGGAGCTTGATATTGCTGGTGCTGCGGCGTCGGACTACTTGAACGTGGGTCATGCCCTTTCTCCCTACCCGAGGATGTTCTCGCGCGAGGCATGCCTATACCTGCACGCGGGCTAACTTTGCAATGCGATCCAGCTGCTCAATGCCTGCCTCGACGAGGAAAAGTGCGTCGGCATCACGGTCTGGGGCGTGTCGGACAAGGACTCCTGGCGCTCGAGCTTGACCCCCCTGCTGTACGACACCAACTACCAGCCCAAGGCGGCGTATACCGCGATCGTCGATGCTCTGGCATAGACTCAGCAATGATGCGTCTAGTGTGCTGAAGTACCGCACCTGCAACAGGGTACTGTGGGGACGGGAGTCGCGACACAGGCAGTATTCAGTGGGGTGTGGGGATTCGGCCGTGAGTGCCACGATGGGAACCAGCAAGTTGTTGCAGTGTGGACTGTGGACCTGTGAGGTGGTGGTTGTGTATATAGCCGCTATGATGTTATTCGCATCCATCCGATCGCAATCAATCAAGTGCAGTGAATGACAGTCACATGACAGGTCTATTCTTAGACCCACGGCCTGGGACCAGAACAGTGGTGCCTAAATCTGAAACGGCTGGATTGTGGTGGCTGAGCCAATCACGGCTTGAGCAGCGCCGGCTAGCCCGAAGATCTCGTCTTGTGCTCTTCTTTGTCTTGGATTTCGATCTCCAGTCTGTGAGAGTCCAGAATTGAGCTTGAGCTTGGGATGGATGTCGAAGTGGGCCAGCGCAGCACAGCACAGCCTCAATTCCAGCACGGACTGCCCGCGCAGAATTATCGGCAATAGTTCGTGGGCGAGTTTTGAATCATAACATTGCTTGATGATGCTGTGCTGCCTGCCATTGCCGTTGAGTCTGATGCAATCGCTCCAGTCGCTGCCGCGGTCCACTTGACGTTGTAGATCACACACAGGGCAACGCAAGCGCTGCGGGCCGAACACGACAGGAAAAGAAACACCACCGCATACTCCGTAGTTAAACAAGAGTCTGAGGTGATCGCGCCGATCTTATACGCAGCGACTGGACACAGTCAGAGATCGTAAGCACATCCCCACCGCGACCAATCCGGATCCTTCTTCCCCTCTCGATCCAAGACAGTCACTCGAGGCCGCGTGGATGGACCAAGCAGAGACTGGGCCCGGCGCATCCTGGGCAACAAAGACCGAGACTGAGGCTTCATGCATGCATGCATGCTGAGCTGGTTTTTGGGCTTCCGGACTCTTGGATCCGGCTGACCCGGTCAGCGCGAGAAACCGATCTCTTAAGTTCTTCACAACCTGCACTGCCTCGTTGTCAAATTTTTGCGCTCTTATATTATCGCTCGCTCGCCTTCGATTCAGATCGCTTTTTCTGCAGTTATAGATCGCTCTTGATCTTGAACTGGGACGTATCACATGCAGCGCCACCACACCACCACACCACCCGATTATGCACTGAGCGCTTCTACCTACACCAGCCACCCACCCGGCCACACTACACCACGCACAAAACACACTCGCTACAATTTCCAACCAGATCGGTCGACCACTGTTGGAAATCTACCGATCATATTACCAACCCTGATCCCCGCGATTTAGACGCAACCCCAACCGGCGCCTCAACACAGAACCCAAAATGGGCCTCAGCAACTCCGCCATCATCGTGATCGTGATTGTCGCATGCCTGGGCGCGGTCACGCTCGGCGCCGCGCTCTTCCGCCAGTACAACCCGGCCGATGGCGCGTCGATGGGCCAGGATTTCAGCCGCGAGCAGCAGATGTACATGCGCTCGGTGCGGCTGAAGAACATGGGGTTCAACTACCGCGAGAGTCGCACGCGCATGCCGAGGGATGTCGAGAGTGCGAGTATGTTTCCTGTTCGACCCTTCGCTATCGATGCGGAGAGAGTATGAAGAGTATGGACTGACTTGGCTTGCGACAGTGACTGCAGATGACTCGTCGCGGTATTAGCGACAGGCGATGCGATGCGATGCGATGCGATAAAATTGGCCTGGGGGTTTTTGATGCTTGACTTGACTTGACTTGACTACCTTTCGGAGTACGTTGTGGACTCGACTTTCTTGGAATTGGCGTTGGACGGACTGGGATCTGGATCTGAATTTCTTCTTCGATGTATTACGATACGATGCGCTGCGCCTGCGATGATTTTTTGAGCGACTTGACTCGGGTATACCATTTGAATACGAATTGAATTGAACACTACTCCACCTCGACCTGGCTTACTACAAGGATCTTACGAGAGCGACCTCCGGATCTACGATACTGAATAAAATAGATGAATGGCTGAAGAGTAGAGTCCAGTCCCTCACCCCTATGCGTTCATGCTACAGCCAACTCGACAGCCAGACCTCCCCACCATCCCAGAAGTAAACTACTGCCACAGCGCACGCGGTATCCGTACAACCACCAGAATCTTCCAAGAACCATCATGCGATTCTCTGGAAATCCGTAGAATCCGAAAACCCCCCGGAACAAGCAAGCCAATCGGAGCGCGCCGGTCGCGTTTCCCATTTTCAGGCACGCCACGTGACTGACTCTGTCTCACCGGTGGTCCGACGTGCCGAAGCACATGGAATTTTCATGGTTCCCACGTATAGTAGCTAGCTGGCTAACTGTGCAGCTGGCACCTGGCCGGCAGAGCATAACGGGTCTTCGGAGCACTGCTGCTGCATCTGGCTGGCTGGCTGGCTGGCTAGCATCATCATGACATTGAGAGGTCCCACGATCTCCTGCTCTGTGCGCCCTGCGGAACATCCGCTCCACTTGGGGTGTAGGTCATGTTACACAGGGCAGCGTAGGCCGGTCCAGTTCTTTCAGTGTTCCAGGGGCCTGGATGATCCTCGCCTTGGCCGGTATCGAATTCATGTCCTCCTTTTGAGTCCTGGAAATATAGATGCCCGAACCCTTGTGGCAGAGGAAAACCCCGTGGGTTCATTCATTCACTGGCTGTCAACGGGTAACCCCGCGCATAGTCCAACGAGCCAAGCCAAGCCAGCGCCTCGGGCCCTCTACCGAGTGCCATTCTACTCCACAGCACACTACTGCATCTATGTACGTAGAATACCTACCTAAGGGTACGCCGAAGGAAGGACTGATCGGATGCGGCTCTGTTCTTCGCTCTCGCTTGAACCATCGGACTGGCGATTAGACCGCACCGCATTCCCGGTGTCGCCGGCTGAAGCTGCCCTGCGCCGTTAGCATATATCGCTAGAACGTAAACAACCACCAATTAATTCTGTGATCAAGTTAAAGGCCCTCAATCTTTCGTCTACTGCAACAGATGCTGGTGGTGGATGTTGTGGCAATGATTTCTTTCACGGTGCTGTACAGAAATGCCGGGCCTTGGTGTCGCTTCGTCGTCTATCTCGCCTGCTTGCTGCGAATATATATCTGTCAGATTAGTTGCCTGTCGCCGCCCCATCAATCATGCTTCATCCCAACTAAGGAGATAACCCTTGCTTTGCTAAATGATTTGCAACAACAAGTGTTAGAGGAAGTGACGGACAGGAATGCAATGGATAGAAAGCTTGTTGTATATTATATGTGATTGCAGTATGTCTCGGTTGGCGGATCAGTATAGGCGCCATTTTACATTGAAATGAGAGAAGAAAGTAGCGCATTGCTAACAACCCACCATCAAACAGCCCGCTCAGGTCGAGTGAACTATTTCGAAATAACTTTCTCTTCATAGACCTAGGTTTCAAGATCTACGACCGCCTCGAAAAATCATAATACTCCCTCTTATAAGTGACATTCTCCGCCGACTGCCGCTCCGCCACATGCATCTGGATATCCGTCTTCATCATGATGCCCTCATGGTCATGCTCGGGATTTGTGACGATGGCGTCCTGGCTGCCGAGCGTTGTATCGCCCAGTCCCTGACGGCGGTTACTCTTCAGAGGGTTCCGTCGCTGGCGGTGAGGATGGTTTGGACCTGACGCGGGTGTATTGCTTGGGTAGTTTGTAGCGGTGGAGGCAAATATCGAGGGCACGTAGGTTTTGAGGAGGATGGAGAGCGAGGGAGCGCAGCCGCAGAAGATGGCTGCAGACAATTGACGATCAGAGTCAGTTCAGTTCGTCTGATCATCGTGACGACAGGGAAGGAAAGACAGGGATAGATATGGAAAGACATACCGACGTAAGCCTCAATCGTGCACCAATTTAGAGAGTCTGCAAGCAGGAGGTAATAGTCCTCTTTAGCCGAGGACAGCCTTTTGACATAGTCGTAGCGTACGCAGGCCGCTGATTCATACATTGCAATATATCAGTATTATCATTAGGACATGGGGAGATGGGGTTTATGTGGAGGAGAAGGATCCGCACCGGCAATGGATAGAATGCCTAGTCCAAAGATCCCCAGGATCGCCCCCTTCTTGCGCCAAGTCAGCTGCAGCCCGTAGAGCATGGGCACTGGGAGTAAATATGTCAAGATATCGGTCACGATATTCAGGACGCCGTTGACCTCATAGAAGCTCTGCTGAGTATCCGTGCTCATGCAGTGGTTTGATGTTGGGTCGGTCCAGAATAAGGAGGGAGGCCTGCACCCGGCCAGTGCGCCAATGAAGCTGGCGAGCGTTAAGCCGAGATTGAGAAACATGACGGAAAGGACAGCCCAGCGCATGTGCTGGCGGGGATCGAGACGGAGATAAAACCAGAGAAGAGACATCTTCACCAACCCCATAGCGAGCGTGTAGAGAATACGCGTAGCCCAGATGCACTATCATAAAATGGATTGTCAGACCGCAGTATATATTCGATGGAGGAGTAAGATATACATACCTTGAGCATAGGCACGATGTCACTGTCGTTTACAGCAAGGGCATGCTTTCCAATCCCATATTGTGACCCTATCATGATTGTTATGGATAAACCGAAGTTGAGTACCTGTACAAATGTGACTTTTTAGACAGGACCGATGGCTAATTTGCAAGGTGTAAATCCTTACTGCGCCAACAACCATTAACACTATATATCTTGTTAGCTTCGTCTAGAGATGGTGTGAGAAATCGAACCTACCATCATCTATTCCCATAGCCTGCAGCAAGAAAGCGCGTGCATATATGCGCAGGGCGATAACAACAGAATCAAAAACAATGAACCCAATGCCTACCCCAAACGTAGCCGCATGACGGCTCTCGGTGGCGTTGGCCTGGGAAGCCGCAGTCTGGATAGAGTCCGTACCCATCACCAACGTGAAGGTCTGGTGTAGTGGTAAACAGAAAGCGCGCGCAGGGACATATAAAGTGCGGCACGATTCTCCAACGGTCGCGGAAATATGCCTCGCAGGCACATGGGCAAATTACGTACGGTATTTCCATGTCCACCAATATCGCCCGAAGGATGCAACTAGCAGGGAGCGATAGGGTCGGGTAATCATGACTGGAAGGGCGGCTCATCGGGTGGAGAAATGTGCCACCAAGGATCGTGGCGACACTCGCCAGTGACAAAGGCTGGTAGACAGTTTGTATATGGAAGGATCAAGAAGCTATGCTTTTTGGCACCCGAGACCATTGTATCATAAAGGGATTGTCACCGCGCCACCTGCAGGGACCCAAGGCTGCCAGGAGCAAAAGATGAAAGACAAGAACATGGCCGAAATGTACGATCATCTGACAGTGGGCGTTGGTGGGGATCCGGGCCCTGGGTATTTCCCTGCCTGCCACCTCCGGTGGGTCGCGCTTACCTTCACTGTCAAGAAGCTAGGGCTAGAGAGACGGCTTGATATTGCGGCACAGGCCAGGGATGCTCGATACCCGGCCGTTGGGGGCCGGGCTCCACCGTCTAGTCTGCACCGCCAAAAACGGCGTCAACACTACTCGCGCAAGTGAAACGCGGACCTGGTCAATGATTCATTAGCGTCTCGAGCAGCCGAGGTAAGTTCCCCTGGATCGCGGTCCTACAGTGGAGAGATTGGAGTCGAGGTTGCCGCTCATAAACCCCCGATCAGCCCTCGCTGTCAGGTTGGAGAATACCGGGGAAAAGGAGTGTTTCTTGTCAAAGTGAATAATGTCTCAGCCGAACGTCGCGTTGGTATTTGGCGCCAGCGGTATCTCTGGCTGGGCTGTCACCAAATGGGCCCTCTCATATCCCTCGCCGACAACCTTTTCCAGGGTAATTGGGCTGACGAATAGGCCGTTGCCTCTGGAAAAGAGTGGTTTACCGCATGACCCGCGACTCGAATTGTATAGCGGAGTGAATCTGCGGGGGACACTAGATGAGGTGCTGTCCCGGTTGCAGGGGAAGGTCCCTCGTTTGGACGAGATCACCCATGTCTATTATCTGGGTGAGTACTGATCTCATCCATTTTTTAGAGGAGGGTTACCTGACTTTAGCTTGTCAGCATACTCTAACGCAACGGCATACTCTGTCGACGTGATGGCCATCCGGGACATCAACGTGGAGATGACATACAACGCCGTGCACGCAGTTGACCAGCTGTGCAAGAATCTCAAGTTCTTCGTGTTGCAGACTGGAACGAATGTATGCAGCATCATTCCTAACCAGCGCGCTCGGCTCTCGCTAAACGATTAACCAGAACTACGGCGTCGCGGTCTTCCGCTTCCAAGAGCACATCGCAATCAACCCGCCCCTGCGCGAAGACAACCCGCGCATCCCATCCCCTTGGGGCGACGAGATCTTCTACTACGCGCAGGTCGACCTCCTCAAAAAGGCCAACAAAGGCAAAGCCTGGAAATGGTGCGAGGTGCGACCGGATCAGATCGTCGGTAGGTATCAATCACCCTAGCAGATGGCCGTATACGCTGACAACTGTCCTGTCCAGGCCACGTCCCCATCCCCACGAGCATGACGTACGTCGAACCACTGGCCCTCTACCTTATGCTCTACCGCTACATCAACGGCGCAAACGCAACCGTTGTCTTTCCCGGCCCGTACACAAACTACATCCACACATACACATCGTCCTCGCAGGACATCATCGCGCGCTCCGAGCTCTTCCTCTCAATTGAGAAGCCAGACCAAGCGCACGGCGAAGCCTTCAACACAGCAGACAGCGCGACGCCCGATCCCTGGACATTGGTGTGGCCCAAGCTAGCAGCGTACTTTGGGCTGAATGGGCAGGGCGCCGCACCCGAAGATAAGGGGTGGAAGGATATCGACAAGTGGTGGGTCGCGCACCAGGGTGAGTACAAGGCGATGTGCGAGGAGTACGGCTTACAGCCGAGGGAAATCCCCGAGACGACGTGGGTTTTCATGGCGGCCGGGTTCAGCTTTCTCGGCCGCAACCGGGAGATGAGTCTGGATAAGATTCGGGCTGTTGGGTTCACGGAAGAGTATGCCGCGGCGGAGGGGTATATGAGGGTCTTTGAGCGGTTGGTGCAGGAGAAGATTATCCTGGGGAAGGAGGGTTGGACTAAGTCATAAGGGCCATATAGAACAGACGTCAATCTGATTATAGAGTCTCGAAATCGGGTGTGGAGCCAGTGAATTGATGTTGAACTCGCGAGGAGAACTGAGTGGCCATGTTGTCATTGCGGTCAGACAGGTAGGGTAGCAGCCCGAGGTGATATCTCACTAGATCGTTGTATGCTGTATCTGAGCACAGAGACATACGTTAGGGTTACAGCGTTTCCATGGAACGTCGAACATGTGGAAGATATCTTACCTTACCTGATAATGAGGTCATCGGTGTTAACCTCAACCCCGAACTTAACAAGCACCACCATCGGCTCCTCTCCGAGTATATAACCCAGTCAGCTTTACCGTGTATCTCAAGAACTTCCCATAAAAATATCTTCCTTAGGAAATGCCCCCCAAGCCCCTCCACGACAACGTATCCCGGCGCAAATCCGCCTCCCCGGCCGGTCGCGCAGTCTTCGTCGGCCTGCGCGCCCTCGACGTCTGGTGGCAGTACCGCCTACTGACGCGTGGATGGGCGGCAAAAGCAATAACGAAGCTTGGAGGCGAGTCTATGGCAGCGAGCCAGATCCTCGGCGGCGCCGGCACGAGTCTCACCAGCCTGACTCCCTACTACCGCCTGGTGACGCTGCTCTCGCTGGGCAGCAGCATGAAGCAAATTGCGACGATGCTCTTTGTGTCAGAGCAAGAGACCCCGATCTCATCGGCTCTCATGGTCGCCGCCTTCAATACAGTCTTCAACTCCGCTAATACGCTTCTTTCTGTGTGGACGGTGACCTCGCAAGCACCTGCAGCCATTCCAACACACACAGCGGTATCACCTGGCGAATTCATCCTCGTCAATCCGCTCCTCGCGCTCGGAGCAGGCCTTTACGTCCTCGGACTCCTGACGGAGACAGTCTCCGAGTTCCAGCGCAGAGCCTTCAAACGGGATCCTGCGAACAAGGGCAAGCCGTATGCCGGCGGGCTGTTCGCGCTTGCGACGAACATCAACTACGGCGGGTACATGGTGTGGCGCGCGGCGTATGCGCTGGTCTGTGGCGGCATTGCGCCCGCGGTTGTGACTTTCTCGTTTTTCTTCTGGGATTTCGCGGCGAGGGGCGTGCCGGTGCTTGAGGGGTACTTGGTGGACAGAGTGAGTCGCAATTTCCTTTTCTTGTTGTGGTTGTCCGGGCGGAATGAAAATACAGAACGGAAAGCTGATTGTCTCTTTGATATAGTATGGTGATGCGTACGAGGAGATCAAGTCTCGTGTGAAGTACCGTCTGATTCCTGGTATCTACTGAGGCGGGAGCTGCAAATGTGGGATCAGCCGTTTGAAACCACTGGATATACTTTGGTAAAGCCGAGATGCGAGACTTCCAAGCTTTGAGATGGACGGTCTCAAAAATAGGAACGGGGCTTGTTCCCCTATTGGCCCATCACGCAGGGTAAAGGTTGCAAAGTTATAGCTTGGCACATTTGACAAGGACCAGTATCTTGGGAGCAGGCAAGACAGGCAATGTTGTAATCAGAAAGAGTGAGTTGATTTTGATGAGTGCCGATATCAAGCTCCATAGGGTCCCCTACTATGGCGATAGAGGAGCGGGTCCAGATCAGGCTGCCCCACGTGTAGCGGTAAGAATAGGTGGCCTGGACTGGGGCATCTCGCACTCCAGATAGTTCTACATTCTTCGTGTGCCTGGGCATAGGTTCTCAACGAGGCCATTGTGAGCATAGAATGAGCATCAAGATCAACGAGAATGAAGTCTCGCAACCTTCCCACTAGCTCACTGATCTTAACCACGTCTGTCGCATTCTACATTGACTTCTTGGAAACTTCCCTGTTGTACAGAGTCAATCACCCCCTTCGACACAGAGGTCACCACGGGCCAATGCGAGGGTACGGTTTTAGGTTCATCGAAATAACGCAGGATGGCGTATGCTGTCAGCATTGGTTGCATAAGAGCATGATCCCCGCTGGCCGTCGATAAGCGGCAGTAGCGCCAGTATCGAATGATATGCGCTGAACGAACAGGCGGGGAGCTAGTCATGAAGTATGCGACAGTCCTCTAGTAGAGTAGCCTCGGCAATTGGCTTTAAATATCACGGTGGACCGCGATGATGACAGCTCTGGGCCAAAGCTCTGTACGGCATCCTATCTCCAAGGGTTGGGTTTATTTCAAGATTGGGTTTATTTCAAGATTGCGATCACGTTGGAATGACAATGGGGAGGGGTTGGTGGCGGCCGAAACAGGGATAATATCAAGTAAAGGGGGTTGGAACGACCTACGTGACTGTTGGATAGATATCCTAGCAGGAAGGAGAAAAGCGGTCTGGAATAAATTGGGCTGATTGCTATGGCCAGTCAGATACTGCATCAGTTGCATCAAGTTCAGCCTATGGTTCGCGGTCGACTTGGGGATAGCCATGGTCAAAGAGCTGACAGACGTGGACCGCATGGCGGAGAAGTCAAGATCGACGGAAACCTGGAAGCTCACCCATTTCTATGCTGCATTAGCCGAAAGGACAAAAGATAAGCGATTGCCATGTCTCCTGGTTGTATTCGGACAATGGATGGCACAATGGTGATAGCAACCAGCGACCGGGATTGAGGTGAGGGGTAACCCCACCCTCCATCAGATGCATTCCATCGGAAATCAAGGCGGTTATGCAAGCAAAGGCCAACACCACCAAGCGTTGATGCCAGCTGGCCCTTAGCTATTGGGCACCGATTCACCGCTTAGCCATTGTTGGTGTCAACAATGACACCGATCATGGGGGCGGGATCACCCAGCTCCATCCTGTGTGCATGTATGCTTGAGCGCCTGCAGCCAACTCAGCCTCTTTTGCGAGTCATGATTTCGTCCGTGATACCTGGCGCCCATCACTGTCGGTTGATTGTACCGTCTGCAACTCCTTCACCAGGGAGGTTTAAGGCGCTGTTGGTCGGTTCAACCCCCGGCAACTTGGAGGGTCAGAAGACCTTTGGGCTTAGCGAGGGCCGCAGATATCGCATGCGTGCGTTGTTCATATTCCCAATGTCCAGCTGTATGGCCGTGAGAGTGTCTCTTGTGCTCGTGGTTGGTCTGGCGTTTACCCTTGCCAGTTTCGGTGTTAACTCGAATCTGTCGGTCGGAGAAGGTATAAATAGGCGTCGCGGTCCACAAGGGAGTCTATGACTGACAAAAACGCTGTTAGAAACTACCGAGACCAATATTGCAAATTGACCGCCCGTTTCTACTCACATTTTCCGGGAAGGAGGTCCCACGCCAGCCCCCAAGTATGGCAGCCATCAACACTAGCTATCTCGGACAGCTGGACCATAATATCACCGCCAAAGCGACCGTCAACACAGGTCAGGTTAATAGCCTTGTCGATCTGAAGAATGCAGTGTTGGTGTGGGCGGCCACGAAAGGGAAAACCGGAGACTTTGTCGGCAACATTGAACTCATTGCATACCTTGTTCGAACGCTAAAATTGCGTCAGCTTGACACCTTGGTAGCAATGTTGAACCGGGTTTATACCGCGAATCAAGATTCGATGGCAGATACCAGTATCCATGAGCAACGTTATGGCCCTCTTCAGCCGACCCTTGCAACATATTTGTTGGGCGAGTTGACGAAGTCGTTGGCAGTCGACGAAGGAATCCGTGAGGATTTGGCACAAGGCAATGAAGGCGAGGCTTTGAGATACAAGGTCAAAGTCATCCGAAACTCATTCCTTCGATTGGATGACCTGATGAGGCCGCGGCGTGACTGGGTGGAAAAGTTGATCTCTGACAACGACAAGCAGACGCAGGACCGCGTGAGAATGAGGCTCCGCTGGTTAATATTGGGACGAGCGGAAGAGTTCTGCGATGAGTCTGCCTTGGCCAGGCGACTGACGGAAAACGAGAAATCGGGAGTGGAAAATCTCTGGCAGCTGTTTGAGAGCAACGAATGGCTGCCTATTCGATCGGCTTTCTGCCTCGCAAGGCTGGATCCAGAAGATAATCAAGGAGATGCTTGGACGAGGCTGTCGAATATCATTGAGCCCCTGAAATAGAGAAGTCTGATTGGATGGAATAGTCAGAGGCATACAAATATAGCAACAATGCAGAATTTTTTCAGGGAGGCAGTCCTCGCTGACATTGGAGGCAGGAAGGCGTAGTCGCCAGGGTAACACCGCTCCTTCCGTAAACACACAACACAAAGAGCCCACTGCAGCCTCCGTTCCTCCCTCAACGCCTGAGCAACTAATGAGGACCTGGTGACGGCGGTTGTCAACAATAAACCTCGCGAGGGCACAAAGGGTCAAAGAACGGACCGTCAATCTCTATCAGCCGTCCTGCGGCCTCGCCCGTTCCATTTCAGCCAAGCGAAGTGACCCAGACAGCATTCCAAGTTTACCAGGGCTCCTGCTTTGCGACCAATTATAGCTCTCAATTATGGCTCTCAAAGAGCTCGCACCTACCTGGGACGGAGGTGTGCCTCATAAGTCGTGCAACGTCCGTGCACCGTCACATGACATGTGGCCAATGGGCATCGGGCTTGACGATTTTCCAATGTTGCCATTGGCTACCAATCACGTGACTTTGCCCCACTTGCTGCAAGATCCGTACCAGCCCGGCTCCCGTTCATATAGTGGCGGCAATAGTACTAACTCCTCCGCTGGTCTGCAGGTACGCCATGAGAAACGAGGAGCAGTCCGGCTGTCCCTGGTACTCGGACGCACATCCCCACTGTGGATCCAGTTCCATGCGCCAGGATATGTCCTCTGTATGATCACCGGGCTCACGGCTCTAGACGGGGAAGCTTTGCTTTTCTGATGCATCAAATCTACGCCGGCTGCACGAGGTGAAAACAAGAGTTTGCGCAGGTCCGGCCATGGGCACATCTGGGTCACTGTATTTCTGTCACGGGCAGGGCCTGAATGACCCGCCTCACCTAAATTTTGGTGTCCTTGAAATTTCAGACCTTTGAGTCATCAGAGCGTTGCTAGGATGCGAGGGCTCCTGATGTGCGTTTCCCATGTCAAACCTCCCTGTCCTCATCTACTAACAGCGCGATTACTTAAAGAGAGTTGCATGCCTCTCGAAAGGACATGGAGCCTCCTCAACTTTCTCTCAGACACGAAAGCCATAGAGGTGTGCCCGACATCGAGCAGTCATGAACGCGCAGTCAACCCGGACCCTGACTCCCCTCGTCGTCGTAAAAACCGAGCTTAAGACACGGATTTGCCTTACAAGATGTACGTTCCCATTCGGTTCGGTCAAAAGGTCGCGATCTCCCTTCGAACACCGTTCTCACATATCCAAGACTATTCTATAGCTCAGAGAGATCGTATCAAGCAGACGATACGCGGCAATCCCGACCAGTTTGATGACGCCGATCGACGAAGGGTTGTTTCCTTGCAGATGATGTTTGAACAACATTTTGGGTTCTTCGGCAGGGAACTCGAAGAGCATGTCATCAGTTACCTGGAGTTTGAGTTCAACGAGGGCGACGAGGATGCATGGGAGACATACATTTCGAACCTTCGCCCTGATCCTCTTTTTAGCTTGGCTGGCGATCGGCTCTGAATGACGATGACAATGGTGCTTTTCGTCTTATTACTGCTATGGCTTTTGCTTGACATGATCACTGTATATTACCTTGAAAAGTTGATGTTTTCCTGAATCTGATTTTCCTTGCTTCGGGGCTCTGGGACAGCAATTCGAGCATTTGCTGTTCCATACCAGTCTAGAGGCAAGGCTTCATTACTCCGACCCCGCGACATGTTATAGTCACAGGAGCGTTACGACTCTACAATCGCTCTTTACAACCCCTGCTCAAGCACGTGGCAATGTTAGGACTCACAGCAGAGCTCTCCACGTATTCGAAAAATCGACCTGGCGCCGAGGGAGATTGTTATTCATTGGATTAAGCAACACGCCGAAGAATGTAGCAACTTGAGGTTAAACAAAGAAATCCTAAGCACCGTGTCGACAGTAGAACAGACAATGCGCTTAGCGCCGCAGCGTAAGCGAGGTGAATGGGGGGACCAGACGCGACTTAGGTTGTGCTCCAGCAGGCTGCTGTCAGCCGCTCAGCGGGTCTCATGAACACGAGACCCATATCATTCACGAAACCCTTCCTTGGGAAAATCAAGCAGCCATCGGTCCTGATGTCTAGCCGCTCTAGTTCTGTATGTGCATGCCAGCGGTCATCCTACCCCTGGGACGCTCCTCGTGTCCTTATTTTGCTCTGCAGGGAGTCCCCAGAAAGTACGAAATAAACGTTTCGCACAAGGCTGGCCCTTGGCCGTGGTACTTTGAACTACCCAGGTCCCAATAGACGCAGGGGTAACCTAAAAGGGCAATTGGTACAAGTGGCGGGGTGACTCGGGACGTCTCATCTTAGGATTTCACTCTACTAAGGCAATCTGAACTCCCTCTTAGTGTCTGCCAAAGCGACCCTATCGGGTAGCAGGCAGCATTAAGTTTGAAATAACTTGAATTTCCTCTGCTCACTAGGTTGGCAGTGGCAACGCGCAGTGACTAGGCAGAAACTTCCACCACGAACGAGCCCTCGTGAGCTGTCCCGGGAACTCAGCTCTTGGCTCGCGTTTCAGATGCCATTAGATTATGCAGACTCGGCTCTTAGTCTCAAGCCCCTCAACGCCTAATGGTCCAACGGTAAATGAAGGATCTTCTGTTCGGTCGGCTCCCCACTTGAGCCCCAACTGGCCAGGCAAGTCGACGAGCTCAGTACCGTCGAGACGTCTGGAGCCCATGTCTGTCCTGTTACGTACATAAGCGAAGGCCTACAGAGGCACGGCCCGCGGGGCCCATCGTTGGTGGCGTAGTCCCATCTGGACTGCAAAGATAAGATTATAGGGGGCCAGCAGATATTTATTGATCAGGAAGGCTTCAGCTGAAACAATTTAAACTGAAGTTTAATGCAGTTGTACGTCGACATTCTGGAAGATACTGGCTTATAGGTTTAGAAAACTTCAGCTCCAAGTGCTAGAACGACTCGAAAGGGGCGGAGGATGGCGGCCAAAAGCTGATATGCGCGCTCTGATCGTATTGTTGGAGATTCCAGTACGTATGACCATGTCGAATTATAAGGAAGTAGTTGGTCCGCACTGCATTTGTTTTGGCCCCTACCTTACGCCGCATACGTTAAGTCTCAGTTCAAACCGGCCTCGCCAATTCCGGGATCCGCCACCTGGCAGGCACCACCTTAGTACCTGGATGGCCACGGCACTTTCAAGTCTATTTCTTAGCGACTAGCTGACGCGATCCCTGGGCTCTGGTAGGTTAGTTAGTAACCTGGCCGTGTGGCTGCCTGTCATGGCGCCAATCAGCGCTCACCGCCGCATTGGAAGAGGCTGGTTCTGGCCGCACGTTGCTGTCTCAGCTGCTATGTACCAGGGCTGGTCGCCGTGAGGGGGAACCAGGCTGTTTTCACTCCACTGGAGCACTCAGCAAATCTACCCTCGAAGTTCAACGCTAGCCTCGAAGATGTAGGATGGATATATGGCCCAGTAGTCAACGCTAGCCTACACGGCTAACGTCTAGGAAATTGATCGTTTCCCGTAGATATATTCCTATTTGCTGTGCTGGGACAAGCAGAGAGAAGAGCACACATACCGGTCTCTACCTCACGCGGGACAAATCAGAATGGATGCTTGCGGTTAGTACCTCTGGTCTCTATGAGCTAATGTGCTGAGACTAATTCAGGAACTTCCTTGGTTGGCACGGTGGAGAGTTTTAGCAGCTGTATGGGCTCGCTATAGTATTCCTCGGAACATGCTGGGAGTGACATCGGCCTTGCGTGTCCCGAATCTATGGCACGCACTATCTAGGACGGCAGAAATACCCAACGGGTCAATTCCGGAGACTGACGTCGGATCGGAAGACAACAGCATTATACTATCCGTACTTCGTATACACATCGGACTTGAAGGAGCTTCCACTGCCTCAGGGACCAGTCGGCGTCTCGAAGCTTTTGCCAGCGCAAACTCCGTCCACTACAAACTGGCGCTCCATGGATGATTTGTAAATCTTCCATACTAGTTCAGGCACTGTGCACGAATGATTTTGGTTTATCTTTATTTGTTAAGATTTATTTTCTTCATCCGCCCCCCAAAAAAAGCTTCCAGCGCTGGGATGAACTGGCCGCGGGCACTGAGTGGGTAGGATCCACAATAACCCTAACTCACCCGCATGGCTCATGAGATTGCTGACCATATTGGAAAATCCAATTCTTATAAGAAAAAAGTCACGATGCGAATGTGACGGCGCTCTGCCACCATGACTAGCCTATCGAAATTCACATTTAGATCGTTTCGATGAATCCCAGTTGGGTTCGCCCTGGCGTGTAACTACCGGTCCAACCGGAACAGCGCATTTCTCAAGCCCCAGGTCGGAGAATGTGGCTGAAGGAAATTAGCCTCGAGTGCTTTACCGTTTTCAGTGCTCCAGACTTATTTCTGCGCGCGCTGTGTTTGGGCCTGCGAAGATTTTCTGCGTCCGCGAGGCCTCCGGCTGCCACCTCCGAAGTTTGATTGGCCTACCTGTGGAGAAGTATCAAAGGAAGGCTGGAGCCGCCGCGTGTTAATATAGTCCATTAGGTTATGTCAACTTTGTCTCTCGGTTACCTATATTTGTCTTGCCATGCGCATTCCATGCTTTGCTTGGTGCTTGAAACAGCTACACTAGCCACCTCATTTCTCTTGCAGGGTTTCTCTAGGGGGTAAGGCCGCCTGCCGCCAGGTACCCAGAGCGAGTAGTGCCCTGACTCAGTCGTGCATAAGAGTAATAAAAAGCCGGGATCTAGGTATACCACTTCCGAGTTGCAAGTTCGGCGTATATACATGTAAATTATCCAAGCCTCCTGTGTATCCTTCTAGTATTGTACTGACTAAGATTATGAAACAACATTACTAGCCTCCTCCAGTTCCCTACCCGCCGTCTCGGGCAGCAAAACAGCAGCCCACAAAGCGCCCAGAAACGCGATCGCAGAGAAAAACCAGAACGTCCCACTGGGCCGCAGCGCGGTGTCTAGCATCATCGACGGGACGGCCTAAGCGCGGAGCACACAACCATTAGCACCAGCAAAGCAAACCGTAACTTACCCAAACTACCCTCCCACCCACCTCAATCTAAATGTATTTCAAAACACGTACCTTCGTCAACGCAAACCGATTCGCATAGTGCACGCACATGAGCATGCTCGTCCCAAGCATGCGCACGGACGAGGGCAGCACCTCAGCGTTCAGCAGGTACTGCACTGTGTTCCAGCCGAACGCGTAGCCGATTCCGGCGGTGTAGATGCAGCCGATGGCGACGATGGCGGCGCCGGTGCCGGTGTCTGTTGAGCGGGAGGACTGTGGGACGGTGAGATAGATTGCGATGTACAAGAGCGCAAGCAGCTGCACGGCGATCCCCGCGACGAGCGACCGTTTCCGGCCGATGCGGTCGATGAAGAAGAGCGTGCAGAGCAGCGCGGCGAGGAGCTTGATCGCGCCTAGGATCATGGTGCTCAGGAGGTTTGAGCGCGTGGAGATTAGCCCGAGGAGGGAGAAGAATTTGGGCGCGTATGCTGCAAGCAACAGAGTTATTATTATATTAGCTTACGAACGGGAGGTATCCTATGATGGGGGGTGACTCACTGGTGATTGCATTCATGCCTGACCACTGGCTCAGAAGCTGGGCTGAGAACAGGAAAGCCATGCGGGCACGGTTGGCCGGCTGGCCGAAGAGGCGTTTCCAGGGCGTAAGAGCTGAATGCGGTTGCTGGTGCTCGTCGGCGGCGAGTTCAGCCTGCATCATCTGCATCTCGTTGGTGATTCTGGGGTCACTCATGGGTAGTCGCCGCAGGTGACAAAGAGACACCATCGCTTGCTCTGGGCGCCGCGCCTTGCACAGGTACCGGGGGCTCTCGACGCAGCCTATCGATATCAGGAGGAGAAGGCCTGCCATGAGAATCTGGCTGCTTTGCGGGAGGATCCACTGCCGGCTGCTGTGGTTTGGCTGGTGGACTGAGGCGCCGTAGCCGGCCGAGTACTACAGATAGAACGGTAAGTGCCAGGCTAGGTAGGTCGGCAAAACAAACAGGCAAGATCCTGAATTAGATTAGATGGCTAGCAAGACAAAAACTCGACTTACCCCAATCACCAACCCAACATACTCGGACACCGAGAACATCCCCACAAGCAACCCGCGATGCCGGGCCGGCGCCACCTCAGCCAGGTACGTGGGCGCCACAATTCCCGCCTGGCCGATGCCCACGCCCATAATGAACCGCCCGGCGTTTAGCCAAGCCCGCGAGCCAGCCGAGGTAATCCCGATGATGACGCCGACTATCCACAGGGTGCAGAACTGCCGCATTGTCCAGAGAGGGCCGATGCGGTCGCTGCAGAGGTACGCGATCCAGGCGCCCGGCAGGCTGCCGAGATGCACCATGGACGTGATTGTTGACAGCCGGTTTGCGGCGTCAGACGCGCTAAGGTTGGCTGCCTCGAGGCCGTATTCGCGGATGAATGATGGGAGCGTGACGGTAGTGGCGATCAGGCCCTCGTCCAGGCCTTTGGCGGACCCGAGCAGGCCGAAGGCTAGCGATGCGCAGAGGAGGGGGGTGCTGATATGGGGCTTTTGTTGTTGCATCTTTTGCGAGGCCTTGGCTGTACGCCATTTGGTTATTCGGCGGCCAATCCTTTTAGGTTGTAGTATATTTCAGAGATGGAGGCTTTGGATAGTTATGTTGGAATGTTGATAGGGCTTAGTCTAGTCGGTGGACCTGGTTAGAACTTGGCTGCCTGGGGAAATTTGCTCATTCCTGCTCATTACACTTTGGATGTGGAGTGCCTCCGGCTGCTTGTGTTCGAGCATATTCAAGGCAATAATAACTTGGTTATTTGCGGATGCCGGCATTCATAGGGCCCACTGCGCCTCGTCTCCGTGGTCCATAAGGTTGGCAGAAATCCATGGTGTGTCTCGCGAGATACTCGACGTTCTCTCATTTAATTCTCATGTAATCCCAGGAGCCAAGATTGGTCGGCTTGGAAGCCCACACAGCCAGCCCTATAAGGCTGGCGAGTCTCCACCATCGGAAAGCTTGACAGGCACCAGCATTTCCGGGCCCGCATTCCCCAGGAGGTGAAATTTGGCAATTATTTGAATGACAAGAGCCGAGCAGGATGAAAAATGAAATTGTGCGTCCAGGTATCAGTCAGTATAGGGGAGTCATGGGTTGCACAGACACTCCTACGTCTCGCTTTCAACAGACTGATATTTATGGTGTTTACGAAGCCAAGCCAAAGGCTTTTTGGTTAACTAGAAAACCTGCCCTACTTGCAAGCATTGAACCTCCTTTTGTGTTCTTGAAAAGAGTAGGAATCAATATTTATCTTGTTTGTTTTTTTCTCCAGAAACACTCCTCCCGCTACCTATCCGTATCGTGCCTAGACTAAGCACCTAGGCATGTTTGCTGGGGCCCCTCTAGCCCTAACTCACATGTCTGACCATGCACTGGGAATCTTCGGACTCCGGATCGTCCAGGTCGAAAATGATCGCCCGATATTAGCAGATCTTGCGTATTAGATTTACAGGGTTGCTATCATTATAGTAGATTTTAGTTTCACAATACAGCCAGAGCAGGCTTATGTAGGGGGTACTGCTGCTCCAGCAATAGTGCATGGATCCTGATGGCGAGTTGCTTACCTACTAGGTAGGGTTCCGATTGTTTGGACTTATTATGCCTTCTAGGGCTACCAAGTATGGCTTGGGTATCTTGAGACTTCTATTCTTTATTGCTTTCTTGATGGAAGTGATTTATTTGATCACGGATCGGTCTACATAGAGGAAGAAACCGAGAAAATGGACATGATACACATACATTCTTACAGCATACAAACCTCAAAAACCGTCATCCACATAACAGTACCTACAGTCTGCCGCTAGGGTACTAGCCATGGATTCATATCGTACCCCAACCAAGAAAATGGTCAGAGAAATCTCAATTCAAAGCCGAAGCTTCATCCACAACTATCAAGACCACCCACAAGCAGCCCGATACCCATGCCCATCATTTCCATTCCACCCCTAGACACAGAAACACATCATCAGCACCTTACCCTTCTCCCTCAACACCCTCAACGGGGATCTTCGAAAGGGAAAAGAAAGCTCACCTGCAACCGATTCGCAACATCACTAACATACGACCCCGTCGCATCCTGCGGGTCATCCAAGTCATTAAAGTTGATGCTACCAGAATTATACCCGCGCAGCACGTTATACGGGTTCCCACCCGCATCCACGCCGACGTGGTCGTTGTTGAACCACTGCACGAGACCCCCGCCCGCGGCGGTCCCCTGCGTGCCGTCGACGATCATCTGGTGGATGCTGCCGGCAGGGTCGTTGGCGTCGAAGGAGACGGAGCCGCTGTATGCCTGCATCAGCCCGCAGTTCTGCACGCCGTTGTTCGTGCATCCGACGTAGACGTTGCCGCTGGACTGTGTGTGTGTACATGTTAGTTATGGCGTGGGATTGGTAGGAAAGGGGTAGGCTAACGAACCTCCTGCATAACAACCGCGAGAATCAGCCTCGGGTCAACCTTTGCGTCTGCGGAAACGGCCACAATGGCGTTCCAGATCTCGCCCTGGATCGGGCCGGACTCGACCAGCGCCATCGACGTCTCCTGGTTCAGGTTGAACATCTCCGTGAACCCCATCCAGTTTGCGAACGGCGGGAAGTTCGCGGCCGCCCCGCCGAAGCAGTAGTAGTACTCTGGGTCTTCGTACGCCACGGCCCCGTCGGTCAGCGACGAGCTATACCAGTTGAGCCCATTGCCCGTGACCGCGGGGCCATTCCCACTGTCGCCACTGCCGCTATCGCCAGAGCCAGAGCCCGCCGCCGCATTATGCAAATACGCCGCAACCACCGTGTTCTCCAGAACAACATTGCTGATTGCCTTGACGTTCGTCCCGTACAGATACACACTCCCCTCGCTCGACAGAATCCGCACCGCATTCGCCTGGCAATCGCCACTGCAACTCCCCCCGTGGTTGAAAAACGCCCACACGCCCCCGCCATACAGAAACAGATCCTGCGACCCGCGGATCCGCTCAAAGAACGCCATGCGGCACCCGGCGTCCTCCGCGTCGCAGTTGCTAAACGTCGGGTCGCTGGCTATCAGGTTGTCCGCCCAGGGGGCGGGCGCCAGCCCCGCGGCGGGGACGCCCCAGCCCTGCCAGTACGGCGTCTCGCTCTGCTGGAACGCGCTGAACACGTTCGCCGCGTACTCGAAGTTGTACTGGTACAACGTGTTGTGCTCCATCGCCGTGCCGACCAGCCACGTCCCCGCCGTCGCCTCGACCAGCATCCCGCGCCCCGTCGACACCGTCGTGCTCTCCAGGCTCCCGCTGTCCAGGTTATGGTCCGCCGTCCACCCCCACATGTTCTCGATGTACGCGGACGCGGTGCTGGTGAGATGCAGCAGGCCCCATGCGGCCTTGCAGCTGTCTGCGTCGCCGTAGCAGTTCGTCTGCACCTTTGAGCCGGCGGCGCCGCCGACGCGGAAATGCGTGTTCCACAGTCCCACCGCGCCGGGCGTCGAGCCGGCCATGTTGATCTCGAGTAGCTTGCAACCCTGCAGCACGTCTGCGACGGTGAAGAGGAGGTCTGAGATCTGGGCTGTGCCCACGTCGCCGGCGGTGCCGACGCGAACCATAGTGGTGGGGGAGTCGGGGTTGTAGAATTTGGACCCCGTGGCGCTGATGGCGGAGGCGAAGGCGTCGCCGATGAGGATCGAGCCTGGGGGGACGAGGATCGTGTTGGTGACGATGTAGGTGCCTGCGGGGAAGTAGATGATCTTGCAGCCGGCGTACTGGGAGAGGATGGCGTTGATGTTTGCCGTGTCGTCTGTGGCGCCGTCGCCGAGCACGGGGAGGCCCGCCACGCTCTTGATGTTGAGGAATTGCTCGGCCGAGTACTGCGCGTACGTGGGCGGCGCCATGGTGAAGTAGTTGCCTGTGCTGCTGTCGAGCAGCGCGGCGGTGCGGGCGGTTGTGATGGCCGTTCCTTGCTCGTAGGATGGGGATGTTGCGCCGCCGGTGTATGTGTTCCCGTGGACCCAGGTGCTGTCTACGGAGCCTGTGAGGACCGCGTTGCCGTTGAGGGAGACGGTGGACCCGCTGTCGGTGCACTCGACGTGGTCCAGGATAATCGAGTTCTGGGCGCTGCCGCCGGAGTTGGACGAGATGATCATGTTGCCGAGGAAGCTTGCTGTCGAGTCGATGACGGTCAGGGAGCCTGAGATGGCGCTGGCGTCGATGCCTGTTGCGCCGTTTTGCAACGTGCAGGCTAGGCAGACGAGCTCGAAGGCGCCGGCTTTGATGCCGACGTTCGCGCCGTTGATGTTTATGCCTTTGAGGATCCATTGCTGGCCGCTGAGTTGCAGGGCGATGGCGCCGCCGTAGAAGGTTAGGTCATTCTAATGTCGTTGTTAGTTCTAAGTTGGGTTGAGGGAGTAAGGAGGTGGCATACGAGGATGATATTGCTGTTCGAATCGTACTGGCTCGTCACGCCGACATGGTTCGAGTTATTGGGCATGTTGAAGACCACGTTCGTGAGCTGCGTGGCCTGCGAGACAGTCCAGTCAAGCAGCGTGATAGCCGTCGACGCCGCAACGCTCGTCGAGTCGATGATCACGTTCTTGAATCCAATATAGAAGTTGATCGTCCCGCCCAGACTGGGATCCTTGCCGTAGATAATGTGGTCGTTAGGGAAGTTGGCGCTGGCCTTGAGAGTCGGTGGGTTCAACGCATCTCCAACGATCACCGTGCCCACGTACAGCTGCAGACTGTTATCGAGCCTGTAGGTGCCGGCCGGCAGGTAGACGACTGCCGGCTGGCCAGTCGTGCCCATCGAGTTGCTGGTGCGGGCCGGGCCGTTGGAGGCTCCGGCTGGGACGGTGTCAGTAGTTCACGTGGATGAATGGCTTACGCTGTTAGTAGGGTGGGGGCGTACCATTGATGGCATTCTGGATTGCAGTGGAAGCATCCGTAGCGCCAGTGTTGTCCGCGCCATAGTCGGCCACGACGTTCCGAAAGACCCTGTAGTTGGCCTTGTAGGATGAATCGAGGAATGAGGACTCGCCATTGTGGGCAATGGCCTCGTACCAGAACGTACTGGGGCTGTCTGGAGTTGGCCCGCCGCAGCTTGCTCGTTTGTGGTGGGTAGTGAGGTTTCCACTGTGCGAAGGCGCGGGGATAGGGTTCCAGGGCCGCGCGGTTTTATTCTGGATCAAGAAGGGAACTCCCCTGCAGTGCGTGAGTTAGTAAATACCATCTCTTGTTTCTGTCTGCTTCGATCATACGCTTTTTGAGGAACATAGTCCAGCGAAGGTATCCATTGTTCCACGTCGAAAGTACTAAAGTTAGTAGGTTGTATATGAGCCTGAGATTTCAAAAGAGAGCCAGCTGGAAGAGCTGTAGTAAAACACGCAAAGGAAAGACTAGAGGTCAGAAGCCAGCTGAGCTTGGCCATGATTAAAAGAATGACTGAGTAAAAGAGACAAGACAGAATGACTAGGTGCGAGGACCCTGAATTCCCATCAAGTTCCGCGGCCGGATATGAAGACTTTATACCCACAGCCTACAAACAATATCCATCGAGGGTCTATACCAGCCGAACCCCTCTACGGACAAGTTTCCCAATCCAGACAAGCTGAAGCTGAAGCCCGCACTCGATGAAGCAAAGTATCCATGGTGGTCAGCTAATAACCACACAATAGCGAGGAATCCTACACTGCAATTTCGCTTAAGCACAGTGAAGGGTTCTTCACATGGTGTTTCCTGCATTAGCCGTAGAGCCGCGGGCAGGCTAGCCCGCAATGGTGCATTATGTCTCCAGGGCACCAATCACGGCAGCTTCTTCGAGGCTGAGCAGCACTTTAGTCATGATTTGTACACGCTTGATTAGTATAGCCGCCCCACTTGGTCTGCGCCGCCGTGGGCTGTTGTGAGACACAGACGGCCATTTCTTCAGAGGAAATCTGTGCTCCTCCGCTGAGTGGGCAGAGAGACACGGATAAGCTTTGTCAAGCTCTTGGTGTCTGAGACTGAAGGCTTGGATATTTCGGTTGAATGCTTGGTGCAAAGAGCAGACCTTGCGAAGATAGCGAAGCAGCACTAGCCGGCTTGGGATGGGCAACCAAATCGCAAGGTACATGTAAACTCGCCTTCAGTTAATCTTGTTTAAGGATTAGTGATCAGAGAATAATCAGTTGACGAATGAGCCTAGACTAGCTGTTGGGCTAAGCGTCCATTAAAACATGTGCAAATACACGGCGCATTATTGCAGCATACTAAAGGGACTAACCAGGGATTATCGTGTCTTTCAGGGTAACTCAAATGGGTGAGTACTACGGCTGCGCTATGTACCCTATAGTATTATGACCATGAATACGTCCACAATCCTACTCTATAAATTTGTTTGCATAAATGCTGTTGATCTGAGAAACGCACGGGGAGATACCGTTTGTCCTTAGCTGTATTGTTCTTGAGGTGGGAGCAATCAGCCTCTGCAGTATATCACTTCCGTTGTCCGGACTAAGTGCTTGAATGCTGCTAACTTAACCCACTCCAGGTAAGAGTTCAGACCACATTCAAGGAGAGAATTTGGAACCGAAGCTTATCTGCATTCGAGGAATCTGAAATCTCGCTCTTAAACAGAGGTGCGCCATAATTCCACCGCACTGGCTGTGATAGGTAGGTGTATGGTACCTTACCAAGAGAAAGGTTTGCAAGGAGAAGCAAGTTCACTGGATGGCTGTATCCAGATGTCAGCGGATTTACCCAAGCCTCTACTCACAAGTATCACATCGTGCAAATTACCTGGCCATTTACGACATTCATGGTCATCCCATCCATCCTTGTACATAGTTACATCTAGATGAGATACCTAGATGAGATGACCATGAACGTCTAACCATGTACATGGATAGATGAGATGAACATGAACGTCTGACCATGTAGTTGTTGTGAGTATGAGGCTTAGATCTGTAAGATATGGATAAAGTATCACGAAGATACTTTCCAGTTAGTAGATGGAACTATTTTGTTTTTTATATACGGTTGAGCTTAAAGTGGCAATGAGATGAGGGGGATCGCTGGGGCTTTCATCTTGATCATGGACCAAATCCCCGCTCCAATAAGTTGGGTACATG
The DNA here is from genome assembly GCA_003719405.1 of Aspergillus incahuasiensis. NCBI lineage: Eukaryota > Fungi > Ascomycota > Eurotiomycetes > Eurotiales > Aspergillaceae > Aspergillus > Aspergillus incahuasiensis. The sequence continues at coordinate 29,698 of RHLP01000911.1, forward strand.
CTAGGTAGGTGCACATTAGGGTAGCTATGCTGGATTCGCAGCACAGCGTGGCATCCTCCCATATATATAGAGTTGTTATCAGTACTCGACCACGTAGACGCAGGGCAAATCAAAGGAAGCTCACGCTGACTGGGCCATCACTTCCAAATGCTTCCAAGGTTACCTAGGGTTATCTTGCTGGCAAATCAGAGCCGCACTCTCATTGCTGCGGCCATTAGGCTGAAGTCCAACCTCCACTGATTGGTCCGGGAATGTTCACCAGCTGTGCTCCGTGTAAGCCTGGGCTCACCCTTCATCAATAGCTTTGTCTTTCAATTATTCCTTCAGCGAACATCTTCCCATCCCATCACCCATCAATAATCTTAGCATGGATGATACACAATTCGGAGAATCGGAGCTGGCTTCTGCGGCACCGTCTGGGCCTCTACAGGACAGCCATCGGGGATGTCATCCGAGGTCGCTAGAACCGGTATGAGGACCTTGACTCCGGCTTAACGAATCAAAGATTCTCACAGATATGAACAAGCCATGCTCAAGCACCAAGCCCTGCGGTTGTTTCTCGGTTTCTAGTCAAGCCACTAGCTCCAGGCGACGCGAGAAAAGCACAACACCATGTGACTCAGTCTTGTCCATAGGAGGACTAGCGTCGGAGGTGCCGGTTTCAGCCTCGTATTGCGTATTCCGTATCGTTTATCTTCCCCTCATCAGCTTTATCGCAACTCCTGTTGTAGGCCGAGCTCTGGCCTTCCAGGCGCCTTATCGGCTCTCGTTACTCCAAGGACTCGCATGTGTCGAGGTTTTCTGCCCGCAGCAGTATCTCACCGCCCTAGCTTCCAACACACAAACTTCTATATAGCCTTATTCTGTAGATAGCTCTTAGATAGTTAATCTACTATATTTAATAGCTTTTACTCTTATTTCTTTTCTTAGATTATAAGCCTATACTTATTTAATTTACTTTTTTTTCTTTTTTATATATTTATTTAATT
>RHLP01000912.1:0-13180 GCA_003719405.1 Aspergillus incahuasiensis
CTTTCCCCCCCATCCACTCCCCGCCCGGCCTAAACGGGAACTGCTCACGCATAAGCCTCGCAATATCTCCCCGTGTGGTGAGCCCAAAAGCCCTCTTTTCCCGCAAAATAAAGCATAAAGTTCTTTAGAGCCTCGCACCGGCCGGGCTTGCCAATGCCCATGAACCGCGCCTTCGGGCGGCGTCGGGGCCACGCCATCACAGAGCTGGACACGCTCTTCCATGCGCCCACGCAGGGGAAGTGGGATAGCGCGCACATGTCGACCAAGAACATCTTCCCGAACGGCGCGTACGCGGAGGCGGCGTTCCTAGGGATCCTGAGCTAGGCGGCGAATCTGTCGCGGCGGCTGCGAGATGAATATGATGGGCGCATTAAAGGGACTCGATGTGTTTATCTTGCTGAATCTGCTGTATTTAGCGAATAGCCATGGTAATTCGAAGATTGCGACGCCGCTGCAGATGCTCGCTAAGTAGGTGGGTTTAATGGCAAATACGGCGCCGCCCAAATCAAAGTGGATACCCTGTGCTGGCGATGCCGGTGGGCATGTTGGAGATTGTGGAGGGGCTCCTGGTGCATATCGGGGTTAAGATGCCGGTTAGCTTGCAGGTTATTGGGTAGGTGGATGTTTATCGCGTGGTGTATGCGTGCAGTTTGTGCTTTGGTTGGAAGACAATGTAGATTCCGTATGTTTGTATAGGGCAGGGCATTTGATTAACGTCTTTTGTCTTGTTTCTGATGTTCTCAATGGTTATGGTATTCTTTAATCCTTCTGATATTTCCGACGTTCTTTGTGTTTTTTCTTCTGGCGGATTGTGTCGAAAGGGCGACGTAATGGGACGGAGATCCGGGACAGTGTCGAGATGCATAAGAGGCGATAGATAAGACAAAAGTTCAGAAGGCAGTCGACTAAAAACCGATTAGAAAAGCGAAGACTTTGACGCTGGCCGGGTTGTGGCATCTGCAGGGGCGGTTGGGGTCGGCGGGCATGATTTCCGGGTTGTTGTGGGCTTCGCAGCGGACGAGGGCGTGCAGTTGGCGGCGGAGCTTGACGAGTTGGATGCGGCGGCGGATGAGCTCATAGGCGGAGGTCATGATGGGAGAGATGCTGGTGGTGGGTTAAGTTGTTGGTTGGTGATGGATGATGAGTTTGCTTGATAAGTTGACTTGGTGTGTTGTTTGTTGATCGGTCGATGGCTGAGCGATGTTGGTGGAAGAGAGATGGGAAGACCCCAGAGAACCCCAAGAACAGGCCGGAAAGCTTGAGACTAGGTAGCCAGGGTACAATTAGCAGCTGGGCAGGTCGTGGGCGCTATTCCGAGCCAGCCCTAACTTGTCCGCTGATTCCCTGCCAACCGGATGCTTGCTCCGGGCAGCAGCCAGGCTGGGATTATATTCCGTGTTAAGGAACTCATAAGTACCCCGCGCCATATTCAGTTCGCCATGATGTAATTGCCGGGGCGCGGGGAACAGTTCTGGGGTAGACTGCGAATGGTCTTTGGTAGGGGTCCAAAGGGGGTGTCCTGTAAGCCATTCAGGTGTCCATTGACGGATGTCATGTCAACAACATTGATTGATGCCTAATCCTAAGGATACAAGCTACGTCGCGCACCAAGACGGCTTAGTAAAGTCAATGAACCGGAGCATTTCTTCATCTCCGGAATAGTATGAGTTACGAGCATGTTCTTGTCCCGGGTGACCAACGCAGCAACCGACGAGGATGGTATGGTAGTTCTCTTCATGTAGCAGAGACGAATTTGCTGGGGCCTATTAGCATCATTGAAAAGACGAGACAGAAACAACACGAAGGAGAGTTAAGGCCGGTGGATTGGTAGTGCTCGCTCCGGAAGTGGAAGGATATGTGCCCCCAGCAAACCGTTAGTTCCGTGCCTATAGCTAGGTTAAGAGAACTTATTCAATGTGTCTACGGTTAGATATCCGGGTAGTCGACACCCAGACTACAGGTACAAGTTACTTCAAGACCAGCCAGCTAGTGCTTGACCGGTAGCGTGCATATAAGTTTCTACCACCGTCTACGTACAATAACGAGCCTACATACTCCACACTCCCACTTTACGCATCTACACACTGAACGTGGCCTGAGACAACATCCATTCTCGATATATGACATCGTATCCAAACAAACAATAAAAAACAATAACAACATTGAAAGCCAATCTAGGCACCGAAAGCCAAACATAAAAGAGAACAAGGGTATAGGTATGGAAGAACGTGCATACAAATAAAACAAAGTCCCCCCCCAAAAAAACCCAGAACACCTCACTATACAATCAGCAAACATACCCCGCCCCAATTTCGCAAAAATCAAAAAATCCCGACCTGGCCGCGCAATGGAAAGAGAGGCAAGTTGTGTCCAAAACCCATGCACCGTCAGGAGGAGGAGGAGGAAGTCAAGGTCCAATGACCAACGCTGATCATCTCCTTCTTTTTGGTTTTTTTTTTCGCTTTTCTTCCTTTTGATTGACTTTCGTCCTCCCTCCCTCTGCCGCCGAGACGCAACGGGGGGAGGAGGGAGAGGGAGAAAGAGGCAGGGAGCGCAACGGCGCGAGACGCTCAACCTCACCTCACCTCATCACCTAAGCGTGCCGAAGGGGACAGCCACGAAGCGCAGATCGGTCAAGCTGACGCACTGCCAGTACGGGGACCCGGGGACGAGGAGCAGGCAGGCCATCGCAGCGCAGAAGCCGGTCATTGCGGGACGCGGTGGGTTCGAGTGACGGGGGAGAAGTTGAAGCAGAATAAGACGGCGGCGGTTTGGGAGAGGAGAGACTGGAGCTTGGCCGGGACTGTATTGAAGATCGAGAAGATGAACTGAGGGCGTTGAGGAGCTCGAAGAGGGCGAGCACGAGGACTGCGACGAGCAGAGGAAGGAAAAGCAACGATGCGAGATAGACTGGTGGGATTGAGAGATGCAGGCAGGCAGGCAGGCAGGAAGAGAACAAGAGAAGAGAGGAACGAAGCTGAAGAAGCTGATGGAGATGCAAATTTCCGGGGAAGAATGTTGAATTTATAACTTCGACCCTTTGTCCATCTCGCTGCGACTCTATACTTCAAGGCGTCCCTGGGGAAATGTAAATGTCTTTGATTCTTTGGTATTCCATACTTCGGGCCAAAAAGGAGCGCGGTCAACAATGGGCTGAAGGAAATCGCCCGGGCGAGGAGGAAGATAGAGGTGTAGAAGAAACAGGGCAGAGTATGGAGAACTGCCAGAGAGGTAGACAATGTCCATATATCGGGGAGAATGTCAAAGAGATAGACAAAGGAACCTTGTATCCCTGCTGTGCGGCTCGGACCGGTACCATTTGTTGTCATGAACTGCCGAGAGAGCTTTGTGCTGGTTTGTATCAAAGCGATTAGTTTCAATTCACACTTTATCGAAAAGCCACTGTGGTCTGAAATTGGAGGACTAGAAAGGGAACTGATACGGACTGAAAGGAGCCTTGAAGGCGTTGTTGTTGGCATCAAAGCTCGTAAAAAAGACATTGCGAGGGCGAAAGCGATTCATAATTGGTATTATGGGATGTAAAACAGTGGCTTTGTTATAGGGAAAGGGCAAGCCTGAAACCTGGAGATGCTCAGTGGCTTAGGGGGTTTTTCTACGAGTGGACTAGGTAAGGCCGGGCTGGCCTTTCATGGAATAGGGTGACGCGGAGCAGAGCAACACTTTGATTCATATCATTAAAGCTTCACATACTATTCAACGCTGGTGGTATAAATAAGAGCACTTTTGGTCGTGATGACTCTATAAGAGAGGCGATAGGCCGTAGACTGGACGAGAGAGGGAGTATGCGGCGGCAAGGCTCCAGCTGGGCGCTAGAGTAGAGCAGCGGCCAGCACTACTCACAAGAGCTAGCCGACAGACAGTCTTTGCCACGCCGAGACCGAAAGGCAGCGGGCGCGCTGGAGTCTTATGGTGTCGTTCTCAAAGACGTACCTCCCACGACGGACAGTCAGGTTCAGAGACCTGAGTTGGTAGATGTAGGGTGCGACGGATCATGCTCATGAAAAGTGGATACCCTCAGTGTTGCACGCATGCAGCAGACGCAGGAAAGCATTCTCATCGCACTTATTCGCACGGTGGTTCGCCAGCCCCGCCGTCTCCAGAACCTTCTCGATCTTGTACTGGATCAACTTCGTAACATTCGTCTTGGCAACCTGCTGCCCGGCGACAGAGATCATCGGCCCGCTCTGCGCAGCAGCGGCACCACCCTTGTCACCACCACCCGCACCATCACCCATAAAGATATCAACCACATCATCCTCGTCGACAATCGGACCCTCGTCATCAACATCCATCTCGACATCACCATCGTCCTTCGGCGCAGCATATTTCCCCGCAGGGAACGGCGTCTGCCCCGTCAGCATCTCGACATCGCCCTGCGCGACCTTCTCAGGGTGCATAGCAGCCCACGTGATCCAATTGCGCTCGATCATCTGGCGGATCTTGGTAGCCATGAACCCGGCGCGCAGCGTCTTGTTCTTGCGCACGAAGCAGATCCGCAGCATGCCGTCCCACTCGTCCCAGCTGATCTCGGGCTTCCCGGGTTTCGGCTCGATGCGGACGACGCTGGACTCGACTTGCGGCGGGGGGCGGAAGTTGTTGCGGCCGACTTTCATGATGTGCGAGACCTTCGAGAAGAACTGCACGTTGACGGAGAGGCGCGAGTACAGGGCGTCGCCGGGGCGGGCGAGCAGGCGGAGCGCGAACTCGCGCTGCACCATAAGCACGCACATTTTCGGGGGGTTCGGCATCGCGAGGAGCTTGAAGATGAGGGGGGAGGAGATCTAGCGGTGACGGGACCGGCCGAGAGTTAGCTCTACCCGAGCGGGGATAAGTGGATGGATGGTTCCAAGTGGGAGCGACGTACCTGGTAAGGCGTGTTACTGATGACAGTCTGGAAAGGCGGCAGCTTCGAGAGATCCGTCTTGATGAAATCGCCGAGGACAATCTGCAGCTTTTTCTCCATGGGCGTCGCCTGCACGCGCTTCGTCAACTCCGCGGCCATGCGCGGATCGAACTCGACCGCAATGACCTTCTTCGCTTTCTCTAGAATCCTCGTCGTCAGAATACCGGGCCCAGGACCAACTTCCAGGACGGTCTGGCTGGGCTGGACGTTGGCCTTGTCGACGATGTTGTCGGCGATCGCTCCATTTTTCAGAATGTGCTGGCCGAGGTCGGTGTTGAATTTGAAGATGGTCGAACCGGCTTTGCCTCCGGCGCTTTGGCCGCCGGACTTGTTGGAGGGCTTCTGGTAGGGGGAGGCGGAGGCGCGGGCACTCTTCTTTCGGTCGACTTTGCCCATGGTGTCTGAGTTTGTTTGTGGAGGTTGTCGCGGAGATGAGGCGGGAGCGGACAATTTTGCGATCTTTTTTTCTTATCGCGAGATTGTTGATTGGTGGGCTCCAGCACGTGATGATAAGCAGAGTGACTTTATTTGATTAACTCCTGATTGTTAGTTTGAAGCATATCCACATCAACAGCATCATTGGTCTAGTGGTAGAATTCATCGTTGCCATCGATGAGGCCCGTGTTCGATTCACGGATGATGCACTGAGATTTCTCTTTTTGCTTTTTGGCATTCATTATCATAGTACCTGACAGCTTACACTATTTGCTTGGCTTGGAAAACTTTAGGACAAGCCTTGACACGACTACCATCGAACCATAAACCCAACTTTTAGCATGCCAGCTAGACCCTAAGAACCAATCGGCCATAAGTCCTTATTTCGAACAACCAACCACCTTGGGTAATAATGAGGTCGCAAGCGAACATATATTTTGTGATAACATGCGTTTGGGTTGGCATGATATCTGTGTGTTTATTGTTTGTAGTGTATGTAACCACCCAACAAATTGAAAGCATCGGCACCATAATTCGACGGCACTTTATGGCTCACTGATACGGCCAAGCCGCCTCATGCAGCTTCCTCTGCGCATCGTTCTCCGCAAGGTCCATGAACTCCCTCTTGAAGTATTCACTTATCATCCGCGCATGGTCGTAGTGCTCTGCCGAAACCATCCCCCCAATCGGGATGAGTCCTTGCTCGTCCAATTGCCGGACAATGCCGGCAATGCCGGCTATCAATTCACTCTCACGCTCGTGAGCCTGCAGTTCCTGGGGCGTGAAATGGATCGGGCACGGCGTACCGTCAGGATAGAGGTCGCGCCAATGGGCGACAGCGCTTATAAGCGATTGGCGTAGAGAAAACGTATCCTTATGCTCCCAGCAGCCCGTTATATAGGTCAAAGGAGTGATGCGGACGCTATAGTATGGATCGGTACCGGGATTTTGCGAAAGGACCCGAGGCAGGCAGGCTGCCGTGGCTTTCTGGTAGTAATAGTTGAGAAGCTCCTTCTCCTGCTCCCTCTGCTCGGCGCTTCGAGGGCTAGGCGAGAGCTCTAGCATTTGAGGGTGGGGGCGTTGGAGAGCATGCGGTGCGATCGCAGCCGATTGCCAGTCTATGATGGAAGTTATCTCGCTCGTTTCGGGGTCGATGAAGATATTATCAAGATGAAGGTCTGGATGTGACAACGTGTGTTTTGAATCCGCTTGGTCTTCTAGTTCGGAGACAAGGTAGGGGGCTATCTTTAGGTATTGTTGGAGGAGGCGGATGTACTGTTCTGGAGTCTCAGGCTCATCCATTGAGCGATGTGGATTGATTCTGGGTACGGCGTGTGACTCGGCCCATTGGAGCTCGTTTTCGCCGAGTGCTATGGCGTACTCAGTTAGGCTGGTCCCTAGATATATGTCATTTTAACAAATCAGATCAAACTCGGTGACTCTCACAAGGGCCCCTATCGAGAGACATTTGACTTCGTTCGTTTTGCCATAGCTTCCGACCATTCGACGGCCCTAGAGAGAAGCCAGATAGCGCGCTTATGTCGTCAGATTGGGGGATGGAAGCGACCTCGGAATCAAGGTCATACGATGACAGTGACATTGAGTGAAGATCAGATGAATGGTAGATGCAACCATGTTTCAAAAAAGATACCGATGCCAGCTTATTCTCGATAGCGACAAGCTGGTCTATGATTGCAAGCCGAGCCGGGGTATGCATTTCTGCCCAAATACCGCCGAGAGGCTGACCGACAGCCTTTTCTTCGATGATATACTCGGCGCCTACAGCAATTGTTGCTTCAACAGACCATGCAACTATTTCGGGAACTGCGATTTTCAAGACTTCGCGGACCTTGTCTTACGCGTTAGCGACGACCACCGGCCAAACTGGAACAAACTCACGAATCTGCGTGTCGCAACCTCCGAAGCAGTCGTATAGAGTTGGGGACCTGCGTTTGGGTTCGGAAGTCGAACGGCCAACTCAACACCGTTGCTCATGGTCAACAAGTACGCCTTGCTGTACTGCCCTTCGACGCATTTGCGGATATTCGAGCCTGGGAGTAGATGTGAGCAACCTGGCTTACAAGGTATGCAGCAGACTCGAAATCAAGTTACATTGAGCTCCTTGGTTGCGTGAAAGCCCTGACACAACACCAAGGAGTCTGCGGATGTCAAACTTGCGGTAGCGATCTGCCTGGCATCTGGCATCATCTTCACTGCGCGAGTCGAATCAGTCTCGTGTTATGAGCATTCGCAATTGAAGAAGCACCCACAGCCAACGGTATCTCTGGTATCTGAAGAGATCTGCCTCGTCGATCGGTGCTTCTGGGTGGTGTGTTAGCAGAGAACTAACTCATTAGGATTGGTGGTTTACCAGAGCCATCATCAAGAGTCTTACATAATGCGGGAAGCGCGTTTGTATGGATCATATGTCCCAACATAGAAGAGAGAAGCCTGTGGAATTGGCTTTTAGAGGGCGAAACAAAAGAAGAAAAGCGACGGGCAGGGACCATGGCATCTATACCGTACTGCACTCTGGAGAAGACCCTGGGACGCGATGGGGAAAGCAACCCTGGGAAGTGTTGTGGTGGATGGATCATGGATACCTTGGCCGCTCGGAGATAAACTACCGGTAGTTTATCCAATCAGAGCGCATAGTATACCGGTACAGACACTGGTCCCCGTCTACTGCGGATAGCCCCATTCCTTAGGGGGCTAGCGAGGGTCCAAAGTAGCACCAGAGGTTATTCACTTTGATGTTTTTTGATGACTAGAAAGTTGTGGGATGAGAAGAAAAGAGATGAGGGCGTGAAGGCCGAAGTGAAGAGACTCGGTGTGACTGCAAAGCACATTGCACAATAATGCCATTGCCAAGCCCAGAGCAACTGCTGGCTTCCAATTTATTTGGGCGAGTTCAGTGGCAGCCTAACAAGGCTCAGGAAAATGCTGGATAATTCCCCTCTGTAGGTAGCTCCCTACGTAGGTACTCTGGTATGGTGAGATGCATTACCGGGGCAGGCGTGTCTTTGAGCGGTACTAATTGTGGCGCTGAAAGCGAGTGAATATATATTTCTGACCGGATTTGAGTGGCGGCAACGAATGACTCTTGTGAGATGATTTAGAGTAAGAACCGAGCAGACCAGATTTACCACCTTACCAAGTGGCCCCGAAGATAACGCTCTCTGAGTGCAAGGAGGCATCAGAAGAGAAGTCATCTATTGATTGCTCATATAATCTTGAAGTCTTTTGCTTGCTGTTACGGCGCGTAAAAACGATATAAGTTGAAACTATTGCCATTCAAGCACATACGACCACAGGGTGTGGAGAACAGGGCTTCCCGTCCGCTCAGCCGTACTTAAGCCACACGCCGGCTGGTTAGTAGTATGGTGGGTGACCACATGCGAATCCCAGCTGTTGTATGTTTTTTGCGCGCAAATCTTGATATTTTTGAAATTGAGGGTGATGGTGGAGGAGGGAGGGTATGGCCGGACTATGGAAATCTTGCCGTGAATCTCGTAGGTGACCAACTACAGATGGTGCTGCAGGAAGGCCTGGCCGCAGGGGTCTCGGGATGGCCGACAGAGGTCAATGCGCAGTACGGAGTATGATTCTCCATTCCGAGTAGATCATTCAGCCCCTGGGGAATACTTACTCAAATCCACAGCATCTCCATCATGCCTCGAACAAGGCATCTACTCCATGAGGAGGTAACATACTCCACGGCCAGGAAGAGGGAGGTCAATATTCTTCACCGGCTCAAATACCCCAGTCAAGAAACTCAATTCTTCACGCTTCTAGATAGCAAGTGCGAGTGGATTCAAGCCATTGTTGTCCACCATCTCAACCTCCAATCCATCAGCGAGTGCCGGGTGACTGATTCTCAGGAGTGGATTCATGGCAGCTTTAATGTCTGCGTCCCTGTCATACTCCTCAACCAACATGCGAAGCAGCAATTTGGAAACCAAGTGATTATTCGCTTTCCTTTGCCGTATCGTATTGGGGAGGAGTTCCGAAAAGGGAACGCGGATGAAAAGATCCGGTGTGAAGCTGGAACCTATGCCTGGCTGGAACAAGCCTGTCCGGACATCCCGATCCCATGTCTCTATGGGTTTGGATTGTCTAGTGGAGAATCAGTATGAGAGTTTCCAATCCCAATCCCAACATTTCGGCCACTGACCTGTTGATAGTTCACCCGGGTAGAGTACCTTCCGTTCTTAGGCTCTTGTCTTCAACGGTTAAGGCACTGTGTTCTACAACTTCTCGGCCGTCAGGTGCCGTCCAAATACATTCGACGCCAGAGACCAAGCGATTCCTCTGAACATGGTCAACTAAATGTTGGCTATATATTGATTGAATATATCGATGGAGCAAGAGGAAAGATGTTGTCTTCAACCTGGGCTCTAAAGAAATATAACAAAGAGCTACAGACCAACCTTTTCCGGGATCTCAGTAAAATATACCTGAGCATGTCTAGAACACCCCTCCCAAAAATCGGGTCTTTCATCATCAATAATGACGGCTTTCTTCTACTTGAGAACCGTCCTCTTACTCTTGAGATCCATGACCTGGAGAACGAGCATGTGCCAACAGAGATTGACCGAGGTCATACATACTCTATAGTCGACTCATTCGTGGCAGATACCCTATCTTACCATGATAACCGACTCCGCTTTCAACCAAATGCTATTAATGATATTAATGATTATATATATCAAACAGCTCGCTTGGCAACAATGCGAGTAATGTCGTCCTCATTCTTCAGTCGAGATCTTCGCCAAGGTCCATTTATCTACTCATTGACAGACCTCCACCCAAGCAATATCTTCGTTGATGACAATTGGAACATAACGTCACTTGTCGACCTTGAGTGGGCGTGCGCCTTGCCAATCGAGATGATCCAACCTCCTCACTGGCTTACCGGCATGGCCGTTGACCGTATTGTGTCTGCCGACTACAATGAACTCCGGTCGGCATTCATGTCCGTGCTTACTGCTGAGGAGAAGTCACATAGTCCCCCAGTGAGTCTGTCAAGCGTGATGGGCATGACTTGGGAAAGGGGAACGTTTTGGTATAGCCTGGCCTTGTCAAGTCCTACAGGGCTCTTTGCGATTTTTGACAAGGAGCTTCAGCAGAGGTTTATTGAGAAATGTCCCGATCACGGTGCATTCCATCAGGTTATGCCATGGTACTGGGACCAGGATATTGCATCTATGCTGGTGCGCAAACTTGCTGACAGAGAAGCCTATGATATCCAACTCCGTCGCGAATTCGGGGTTGACTAACGTTGGTTTGACTTCATCTGACTTGATTGACCTGATGACCTGATTCACAGTCAAGCCCTCACTCTGATATAGTCGGATATCAACGAGTAGAGCCCTAGATCTTCAATAAGCAGGACTTCCAATTTCTGCTCCGCTTGCGCGTTCTCTTAGTTTGTGGTCAAAGCGTGGAGGTTGGATGGATCGAACTGGCATGGACTCCATGGTTGGCGGGAGCTGATCCCATATACGTAGCGGAAGTGGTTTTAACAGCATTATAAAAACCGCCATCCTGCTTCCCTATACTAATACCGAGATTCGGCACTGACCTGTCTATTCCCTGGTCCTTCCTTCTCGGCAATTTTTTTCTCTCGAGCAGTTGACTCGTGTACCTCTCCAGTGCAGGCTGGAGTGAAACAATACAATAGTGTTGCCGCTGTCAGTTGTACTCAAGAATATTCACAGAATCAGCCACAGTAATCTCTGAAGTCTTGATACCAGAGCTGCGCGAGGAGTATGGCCAAATGATTTAGAGGGATGCTATCTCTGGACATCGTGGCATCTGAATCTGTAATCTTTATCGTTAACATTTATGAATATACGTCATAAAGTAAGCCTATTATCTCTAACATGCTATCGGGGGTTTCTGAGCAAGGGCTGTCTCACATCGACCATTCTGTCTCTTGGATATTGTTCAAGTCTGCCAGGCGAATTTTGTGCGTAGAACTCCAAGTATGCTCTGTACGTTCGAACATCAGGCGGGAAGCTGGTATTGGAGTGTAGCGAAAGAAACCTGAGTAACGAGTTAAGAGAAAATCAATCAATGAGGGCGGAGGACTCCTACTTACCAAATATTCTAAGAGTTCTTCCTTATCCCTCGGTTGCTGTAGGGAGTACAGGTGGTTTGACTTCTTGCTTATCTTGGCCATTGAGATTAACAGTACAATCAACTTTTTAGTTAAGTTGTGTGCCATGGTGTATACAATCTTAAGGATAATGAGATTCACTTGAGGATACATATAGTGCTTTCAAGTGTTAATGACTTTGATAGGCGCATGTAATAGTTTAGTTTCAGGTGCCCAGCGGCCCAGTAAGCTTTGGCATAGACCAGCTGTTGTATCTTTTCGTTATTGTTTGTTGTCCAACTGCCTCTGCAACTGCAGCGAAACCTCCCGATGTGCTCAGCACCAGCCACCCCAGCGCTCTGCTCCTTGCCCCTCCAATTCATCACCAGGACTTAAGAGACCCTTTGCCCAGGAAATAACATGAGAAGGTTCGTTGCGAGAGGCGCACATATGCTCAAGCTGAAACAAAACTGCCCGCAAACCTCCATTCCATGTCTGTCTGTATGTCTTTGGAATCTGCTTCGGCGAACTGCATAGGCGCCTGGCCTCCTACCCTATACTGGCTGTAGCTGACATCCTGTCTAGTTCCTATTGCTTGCCTTGACATGCTTCCTGTCCTGAAATGTTTATTTGAAAGAATTTGCTGTACTATCCTCTCCTTCTTCAACCATTTCACTTTTTCCAGGTGTCTTTGCTGTCAAGGTTATTCCGGAAATGGAAACATAAGCTCCCTTATCCATTAGCAAAGACACTGAAGAATGGCGGAAGAATATGCCCTTGATAATTTTGTTCTCTAATTATAACACCGCCAAAAGACAACGGGGGAATTCAATGCAGGAAACGCCACCGTCTTCTTCTTAAGAGGGATTAGATCAAATAACAATGAACTGAGAAGAAGACACCGGAACAGAACAAGCACGCCGAAGGGGTATCTGAGAACTATAACAACAAAACTCAAAACCCAAAGGCATAATGACAGAGCCCGGGAACAAGTCTAAATGGCCAAGAGAACAATAGGAAGTGATACCTCCACCTTAGTGTGATGAGCCTGGAGGTCATTATTGTCAGCATGATACTCAGCGTTGATCGACGCGGCAACGGCTTCGTGTAAACAAGACTTCGCATGTATTAACAGAGGAGAGAACAGTTATGGCAGTGGCCAACCTGGGCGGCGGTATCGTCCCGAGTCAGGATGCCAACATGAGGGAGAGGGCCACGTTTGACGTCCGTAAAGGCGCAGTAGGCAGTAAGATGTTTGGTGAGAGCCTTCTTGGTAGTGATCATCAGGGAGTGTTAATGCGGATGAGCACCCTCAACCGAGAGGAAGGCTCTGAAAGGGATAAGGAAAGCATCGTCACCGGTACCCCTTCCCACGCGGGGACAAGAAAAACGGTATGGTGTCGATTCTTAAAAGTGTGGAAACCTCCTGGGGCATGACGACGTCTCGATACTAGCTGGCATTGGCCAGTCATCAACGTTGGCATATGCCATGCACGAGCATTAGACGTTGCTGATCCGATTCAAACAGGCACAGTCTAGTGCAATGGCCAATTTTTGGGAGCCGCGTCTATAGATCAGCCCACCATTGCCCTTGTTGTCTTTCCGTTACTCTATCGACCCCTAATGCGCCAGCAGCACAGCACACGCAGTGACCGCATGAATAAATTGGTGAGCTTATCTGTTGTGGCCAAGAGCCGAAATGATTCTCCGAATCTCGGGGG
>RHLP01000913.1:0-18662 GCA_003719405.1 Aspergillus incahuasiensis
ACATACGACCACAGGGTGTGGAGAACAGGGCTTCCCGTCCGCTCAGCCGTACTTAAGCCACACGCCGGCTGGTTAGTAGTATGGTGGGTGACCACATGCGAATCCCAGCTGTTGTATGTTTTTGTGTTTGCATTTTTACTGCTATAAACAGCTGGGCAGCGTAAGAGCAATGCGAGACGGCGAACTCCTTCAGGAGAGTACAACTCAAGCCATGTCATGGCTGTTTGTCGTCCACAGTTGAGAGACAAGCGGCAGCCGACAGTCCTTAGCCATGTCTAGAATCCGCATGCAATCGATTACTTCTGGAGCCAGATCTCCCACCAGATTGTAATACAGTGAGGGATAGACAAACCAACAAACCTCTTCCGCTGCGCAAATGTATAAAGAATCCTCTCCGTGTTGAGCTCGTCAGAAATTGGCAGAAACCCACAGCGATATAGATATGTCCACCTGATGTTTGCATCGTCGTTTAGTATTCAATTCGAGTACCTCTGGGGCAACGTCCAGGTCATGTTTAGGCAGTAAGTGGTGTAATGGTTGTATAGTAGGGGCACGTATAGCGGGAGTGCCGCACCGGGTTGAAGTCAAGATATCTTATCCGGAACCTGACAATATCGCTTTGCTCAGTCTGAAATCACGCATCAGGTTTGTGAGGTCTTGGTGCATGAGAAGGATGCTTTCCGGCTTGACAGTGCGCTGACCGCATGCATGGTCGTGCTATTACCTTGTATCAACTGGAGCGTATCATCTAATGCTGAGAAAGACAAAACGGAGAAGCTCGCCAGAAATGGGACCGCAGACAGAAGCTGAGTAAAGCTTGGTAATGCCCTTGTCACGCGCGAGATTATTCAGTTTCTCTGATTATGCAAAGTTTGCCTTGAGTGCTGACGGAAATTGCGAGATACGTAAAATGACAACGTGGGAGTGAATGGAACTAAGCGTCGAGATGAATCGCAGCGCCTCATCCTCAGACTCGCTGCGGCCATTGAGGGCATTGATGGTGATAAAGACTGTTGTATGGCCGGGTACCTATTCGGCCGACAGGTCGACCACTCTTCTTGTGTACCTTGTAGAAGGATTGGCAAGATAGCACTCATATTGTTCGCGCTTTCTTAGCACCGGCTGGCGAGAAAGGTTAGAATGAACGTGCCACGGGCTCTTTCGACTCACGGAGGCCGGGACGCAAAACAGATCATTCTTGCCCTGTTCTTCTTGATCTTTCGACTCAGCGCCGTCAATCTGATGTCTCCTTCTTATTCGATGGTTGAGTAGGTTTCCTACCATGACCCCGTCAATATGTCACCCGCAACAAATCAGAAAAGTCCTCGCATCACGCCGCTCTCGTGGTAAGATAATGCTGGCCTATTTTATGACACCTCGTGGACGTAATACCGATATTCCGAGGAGGCTATCACCGAGGTGGAAGCAAGTATCCGACGGCAGTACCTATGGATGGTCTTGAATAGACATTCCCGGGAACCTAATTGTGACGTGTGCTTGCGGTAGGGTACCCCAAGTTACCACTGCGGGGTGAATATACTCCTCTAGCCCGTATACATCCATAGCACCTCCAATCATGAATGATGATGGGAAGCTTTTGCGACTTTGTTAAGCAGATACATAAGGGGTACGGTAATGTAAGCTAGGTAGTGTACAGAACAGTTCCATTACCCAAGAACGCGGGGTAGACGAGCCTTGTTGTAGAAGAAAACTAGGTGCGTTCCGGAGCACCAAATAGAGAGTAAAAAACCCGACAGAATTCGACTTCACGGCTATCTTGAAGTCCAACAGATACATCCCATCTGAGAACTTAGCCAATTGTTCACCAACATTCGCCGCGGGCTTATAGATGGTACGTTTGTGCCCGGCTGGAGCCGGAGATTGCGGAATTCTTGCAGCAGACGTACAAGTCTGTATGATGCTTCTGCGAGGGCAAAATCCTCTGTAAACGGGAGAAGTCAGATACAATCCAATGCATATCCATCGACCGATCTCTCTACAATCACAGCAGGACGGGAGGATAAAGCCCTCGTATTCCCGCCGGTATCCAAAAAATACCACTATGGATTATTGCTTTCCGGGGCATTCTGGAAGACGAAGGCACTTGCAATAGGCAAAGGATCTAGCGGCAGATGGGGCCCGCTTGCGGGAGATCGGATCTAAAACACGGTACAGTCCGGGCCCACAATACCTATCCCAATGATATCTAGATGCCCCGCAGATTGCAGTGAATTGGTCTCTAGATCGTCAATCTTTCATCTACAGTGAACTCTCGAGTGATACGAGAAGCGCCTGTATGTGAAGATCCCTCTCTGGGCCATCGGGCGGTGACGGATGGGGTGCCGATCCACCCGGGGCGCGACAGCAAACTTCTCCCCTGAGTTTTTCGTGCGCGCCTAAGACGTGGGAGAAGTCTTCTGTGCCTCCTCCCAGCTTGCATTTGCTGTCTACCGATTATTGTCCCTTTCGAACTACCATTGCATTAAGGGACCATGCGCAAGGTCGACAACTGCCGCGACACAATTCCTCTACACACCCCTGTTGTGGCACCAGTCGCCCCAATGACTGAGCCAGCGGAGATGCAAGCCAGAGGCGCGAAACAGGGACAGGGGCTGCCCGGCCTTTTGGATGGATTCGCGTGCTGGCTACGCGAAAACCAAATCAGTATGTTGCTTGGTTCTCTCACTGACTGAAGCGATGGATCGATCATCCGTGGGCCCGGCGACAACAAGGTTTCGACAGGCTTCGGCGTACCGTAGTCGCAGCAGAGGAAGTGGTCGGGATCTGCTCCTCAAGAAGCCATTGCATATCCAAGCTAACCTCTACCTGTTTGACAGGCCTGTCGTTTAATATCATCGCTCTCCTTTTCTTCACGCACGTCTGCGTGCCGGATGCTCGACCGTACACAACTCCACTTTTCTGGGTCTCGCACCACAACCCACACACTGGGCAATATGCCATCGGGAGCCATGACTTTTACTTCCTCGCATTCTGCATCGTGCTCTTTACGGGTCTCCGTGCCAGCGCCATGGCGTATGTCCTAGCGCCCTTGGCCAAGCACTGGGGCGTACGGAAGAGAAGGGATGTGACGAGGTTTTCAGAACAGGCGTGGCTGCTGTGTTATTACTCAGTGTTTTGGGCAATTGGAATGGTATGTCTTGCTTTTGCACACCTTCTAGTCTTCAATCTTGTGCAACATACCCTCCCTAACAGCTTCACTTTAGTATCTCTACTGCACGTCGAAATACTTCCTGAACCTGAGAGAGATGTTTACCGACTGGCCTACTCGTGAACTCCCGGGGATCACCAAGACCTATATCCTCGCCCAGTGGGCGTTTTGGCTGCAGCAGTTGATCGTGATCAATGTCGAGGAGCGCCGTAAAGACCACTGGCAGATGTTTAGCCACCACATCATAACAATCATTCTGCTCTGGACGTCTTACGCCCTGCACCTCACCCGTGTTGCCAACCTGATCCTAGTCTTGATGGATGTTGTTGATATCTTCTTTCCTGTAAGCCTTTTACCAAATCTTTAACATCTTTTCTAAATCCTGCCGTATTAACAGTGGATATTTAGCTCGCGAAATGCCTCAAATACCTTGGCTTCTCAACCCTCCGCGACATCATGTTCGGCATCTTCATGACCTCCTGGTTCGTGGCTCGTCATGTCTTCTACCTGCGAACAATGTGGAGCATCTACACGGACACGTATGAAGAAATCTCCGTTGGCTGCTACCATGGCCCCCAGGATAGCCTTGCCGGCCCTACACCCTTTCCACCAGATAGCTGGTCGCACATCCTCCAACCGTTCCATACCCCCTCCGGCACAATCTGCTACAGCGACAATATCCGGCTATGGTTTCTCGGCTGTCTAGGCTTCCTCCAGCTAATCACCATGTACTGGTTTGTGCTGATTGTGCGCGTTGCCGTTCGCGTCGTCAGGGGAGAAGGTGCAGATGACATCCGAAGTGATGACGAGGATCTAGACAGAGAACGCATCAAGGTCGAAAACACAGGCCGTGAAACCACGCATTCGGAGAGTCATGCTTCCGGCGTCAATAGCAACGGTCCCAGCTGCATCGAGAAGGATAAGATCCACAATGCTGCGGGCTCGAACGCAACTCCGAGCTTTACAGGAAGACACCTGTCAGGCCATATCAACCGCAATCGGAAGGACCTCCTTGGGCGCATTGGGTGCGAAAAGCAGGTCGACTGAGTCCAGATCTTGGGCTAACCTCCCTGGCTTCGTTCAATGAGATAGGTTTGAACATCGGATTGATGGAAGGGTTCCAGACAAAAAAAACGTCGGGCTCTGCTTGATTCTGGATACTCGGCGAAGTGCGGATCTGGCACGACACGATGGGGATGACAATAATACTCATACTAAATGGCAAGTTTGTACCCGCAATAGATACTCGACATGGTTACTATGTCTCGGATAGTAGCCCATAGAGGTTTAGGGTTCTTCCGCCCTTGCTTGTCAGATTATGCTACCCAGTATCGTGCAGGCTATTTTTTTTACTGTAGTAGTTGGACAGCATAATCCGGACCAGGTGGTGATTAAGCTAACACAGCTGGCCCTATCCCCAAGCGGCTCTAGATCAGCGGGCGCAATTCAACGGTAACAAACAGCCGTGTTTGTTGAAGGCATATCTACGTAGTTCAAAAGTCCGCGGGTCCGTGTTTTCCCAAAACGAGGCGGGCGGGCTCACGCGCCAGGACCAGATCACTTGTTTGGGACCTCCGCAGGCAAGGCCGAGTCAATTCGGTATTTTGCGAGTATAGGGAAAGTATACTGGTGCTCCGGGCAGGATGTCCTTTGGATCTGCTTAGCTAGATTGGGACGCAAACCTGACCACTAAGTCATCACTGCAGAGAAGAAAGCCTCGCCACGAGTGTATGATACTGGCTGACCTGCGATGTGCACCTCTACGAATCGCCACTGTTTAGTGCAATAAATTAGGGTTGAGGATGGATCAGCGACGGAGGGTGGAGACTGAAGAGGTGATCACGGGCAGGAGCATACCCTATAGATACTCGAGCACTGTCTACCTGGCGTACCAGACCGCCACAAAAGGCTTGAAGAAACACAGACGCTCTAATGACACTTCCTACAGCATGACGATTACCCCGATACGGAGCAGGCAGAGTACAATTGAAGGTATAGTACGGAGTATGTTGACTGTCAGCGTATTGCTGCCTGAGGGTGCCACAGATCACGTGCAGTGTCCGAATAGCTTCGTCTTCCGCTAGCTGGCTCCTACGAATCCAACACACACATGTGATCAGCCATCTGATGATGTTTCCATTTTCTCACAGCCTAAGTACAGCCAAACATTAATTGTAGGCACTTGGTGTCTCAGGCATTCAGCGCTTTGCGAGCTAGTCCCGTGACCACCTCATCATCTTGACGCCGCACACGCTTCGCACAAATAGAGATAATTCTATCTTCATACAGTTATTAATCTTCAGGCAAAGAGAGCTCCACCGTCTGGTTTGAACATTGTATACCTGGACTCCTTACTTCAATATGAGCATGGCGGGCTGCGAGAAAAGGCAGCGGATTGGACACCGTGTTCATCCGAGGATATATAAAATACCTCCACCCTCCTATGCCCCAATAGAGCCCCCACAAAAGAAAACACAATCCAGTAGGTGGTCATAATTCATTACTCAAAATAGTGCTGTACAAGAAACGAACCAGGCAGGCAGGCCTGGGCATCTATTTATCCCCAATCAACCCGCGCACAACTCCCCAGCATCTTCGCCGCCTTATCAACACGCTCGGTGAACCAGCCACTCTGCGCGCCGCCAGCGAACTCGCCAACCCGGGCATCGCGCCCAAAGAGACACACCCCGTCCGCCCTCCTCACAAACTGCAGGCAGTGCTTGTCAGCCTCACACAGATCCCTGCAATCGCCCACACTCTCCGTAACGCCCATTTCCTCGGAGGACCCATTATCCCAGTCGCTCTTCACCCCGTCCTGGTCTCCATCTCCATCCTCCTCAGTCCCTTCATCACCTATCATCAGCGGCCTTGCCAGATTCAGAAACACATCGCGCCAGAGCACGGGCTCACTGATCCCCTTCTGGACCACAATCCCCCGCTCAACCTTCACCAACTCCGCGATCTCATCGGGCGAGAGATGATGAAAGCTCACCGCAGGGAAACACCACATGCGCCGGCCATAGTTCAGGCCAAAGAACTCAATCTCCTTCGGCGGGCTCAGCTGCAGAATCGGCCACGCCCACGTAAGCTGCACACCCGCCTGCCCGAGCAGAATCCCCAGCACGCAATCCCCCGCCCACTCCGCCTGCGTGATCGCGTCCCAGTACCCGCGGTTCTCCGCGATGATACCCGCAGCAGCGTCCATGGCGGGCCGCGAGAGCACGAAGCCGCTCCCGCCGTGCGCGAACAGGATATCGCGGATCTGCATCTGGTTGCCCAGGTACCACGGCTTGGAGGGGTCGAAGCGGGCGAGCCAGCCGAGGAGGCTGGGGAGGAGGATGTAGGTGTCGGCCTCGACGAAGACGTACCACTTATTCTCGGGGCTGTGGAATTTCGACAGCGTGTGGCTGATCATCGGGACGAACTTCCACTTGTCGAGTTTCCAGCCGGGATTGCTCTTCCCGAACGCTGTGGAGGCTTCGCGAACGCCGGCGAGGTCGTGCTGGGTTAGTGCGGAGCGGCCGTGTGTTTGCACGCGTGTGTAGAGGTTGAAGTCGGGGAGGTTGTGTAGGGCGGTGGATTCGTTGGCGAGCACGTCGTGGACTGGGATGTCGGCGATGCGCTCGGCGTAGTCGCTCCACACGATGTAGTTGGGGATGCAGCGCAGGGTGGTGTTGCGGTGGATGGGCAGTTTGGTGGCGGCTTCCGTGACGCCTGTTTTGAGGACGAGGACTATGTTTGAGAGGCCTGGAAGGTGGGGGCAGTCTGGGGGGATCTCGCCGTTGATTGAGTAGGCTGGTGGGGGTGTTGTGTTTTGTGGTGAGGATGATTCTGGGGAGGGTTGGTGAGAGTGGTGGAAGTGGAGACTGGCGTCTGGGAAGTAGTGCGTGTACGCGAAGTACAGGTGCAGCGTCAGGATGCCACCCAGCAGCAGGCAGAGGCGGCGGTGCGCCGATTTGGAGAGGGGGGACATTACATTGGTTGTTGGATCGTTCAAACCGCTGGAAAGTGACAGGGGAATCGCTAATATTATTATATTTGTCGGCAGAGTATCAGGATCGCCCTGCGTCGTCATCATTGGCGTCATCCCACCCGACCCAGAACCGCCGCCCGCGCACCCACGGTCCTCCCTTCTTCGAATCAACGCGCCAGAGTTTTCTAACACAAGACTAACTAAACATTAATACACTTTAACTCCTGACAATCATCATTCGTGCAGGTCAAACCACCAATCAAAACTCCAGTGGGTGGATCGCCTATTCCGCCGTCAGGACCCCGCGGTACCGCATCTT
This sequence comes from Aspergillus incahuasiensis, assembly GCA_003719405.1. Classification (NCBI taxonomy): domain Eukaryota; kingdom Fungi; phylum Ascomycota; class Eurotiomycetes; order Eurotiales; family Aspergillaceae; genus Aspergillus; species Aspergillus incahuasiensis. Next base: position 7,462 of record RHLP01000913.1, read on the forward strand.
GCCGTCCTCCAGCGTCTTGATGCACTCGTTGATCCCCTTCTGGTTCATGGGGAAGCGCATGACGATCGGCTTGATCCCGTGGAACGCCGCGAACGCCAGCATCTCGCGGTGCAGCTGACGCGCCGCCACGATCCCGCCCTGTACGCGGAGCCCGCGGACGAGCATCTCCTGGTTGGGGATCACAAAGTCATCCCCGGAGACGGTCAGCGGGGAGATGGTCGCGCGGTTGTCGAGGACAGACAGGTACAGCGACCAGTCTGGAAGGAAAGAAGTTGTAACAATAAGGTTGGTAAGTTTGCGACTGGTCTTGAGCTCCTTGACGTCCTTGGTCGCAACGAATTCCTTGGCTCCCAGTTTCATCGCCTCGTCCTTCTTGCTGTCTGTCCCCGAGAACACAATAACATAGCAGCCCATCTTCGCCGCGAACTGGATAGCCAGATGGCCGAGCCCGCCGATTCCCACAATCCCCACCACATCGTTCGGCTTGACCTCGGCCCCGACCAGCGCGTTGTACACCGTCGCCCCGCCGCACATCAGCGGCGCCGCAGACTCATTCTCCAGACCCTCGGGGACCTTGAACAGGAACGCCTCGCGCCACACCGCATGGCTGGCAAACGAGCCCTGGTCTGTGTCCGCCATGCCGTACATGGCGCGCTCCGGGCAGAAGGTCTCAAAGCCCGACAGGCAGTGCTTGCACCGCCCGCAGCAGTCGTGCTCGTACCCCCAGCCCACGCGGTCGCCCTTCTTGAGGTCCTTGACCTCGGGCCCGGTTTCCTCGACGTAGCCCACGCCCTCGTGGCCCAGCACCATGTCCGCGGCCTTGTAGTGGATGTCGGTGCCGCAGACGCCCGAGTGCGAGACCTTGATGAGGACTTTGTCGCCCGTCAGCGAGGGCTTGGGGGTGGTGGATTCGACGACCCCCTTGTCGGAGCCCTTGAAGACTTTGAAAGACATGTTTCGTGGTTTGGTGTTGTGCTTTGGTTGGTGGGGGAGTTTCGTCTGCTTTTGCGTTTCTTATCGTTTCTTCTGGGATAGAGTTGCGCCCGCGTTGCCGATATTTATCGGACCTCTTCTCATGATGTCACGGCGGATGCAGGGTGGGAAAGTTCATCATGACCTCACCTTAGTGGACCGGCGACTCAGATGCGCAAAGTCAGTGTGTTGCTTCCGGCGCATCCGGGCCTGATGATGGCCTGCGAGTGGCGGTGATAACAAAGGATGAATGCTTGATGGAATTCGCTCGCTAGTCGCGGTCGACTGATCGGTGCGATGGAGTGAGGTCACAGTCCAGATTCCACGGTCGCAGCGACGCCCGCCCACTCCAGGCCAGGCAACATGACGTTGCAAGATAAGGGACAGTTCCAAGATTGGATTCTGCAGTTATGACTAGCGGTTTTCAGGTTTCGAATTTGGAACCCTGCCGATTCACAAACGTGGAGATGCAGACGGAGACTGCAGGTGGAGGATGCCGACCGTTGCAGATCGACTGCCGGTCGGACGGATGCCGTGACCTGGTTGCTGCCTCGCCTGTGAGGTATCAAGTATTAAGGCAGTAAGGCATCAACTTACTGGCAAAGCCCAGAGTCCAGACCATGCCAGAGCGAACTAGACCCGTCGCTCGAGGGAACTTGAAGCTTGACAGATCGAACTCCGAAATATGCCGCGTCATGGCCGTTTCAGTGCGGTGGATACCCAGATTGCAGTTTTCGATCGAGGCTGAGAGTCGCACCGGAGTTTCGTACTCGCCTACGTTTCATGTTCGAGGTAGACATTATGGGTATAGGGGCGTTGCTCCTACTGGGAACAGGCGATAAACTAAGTAGGTGCGCGCAATGATGGAATATGATAAGGGCAGATCTCAAGAAATCTTGTTGGGTAACAGCCAAAAGCGTGTCATGTTCTGATTTCGTGGTCTTCCGCCCGACTATATATATTGCGACTTCAGGGACCTTGAGGGCGATGACGGCATTGCGCAACCATGATCAACATTGGAAACGATTTGTGAATCATGGGACAGATGGTTAGACCAGATCTGACTCTGAGCCCAGGCGAGTCATCTTCCTCATTCTAGATCCCCAATGTGCCGCTGTTCTCGACGACCTCACAAGTCGGCCAAGGACCGACGATTCTTCAGCCACCCACTGATGGGGTTATCTACAGGTGGGAATGTTTGTGGGAGGAGATTATGCCCGTGCAAAACTAAACTAGGGTTCTGGCAGAAGTAGAGACTGTCGAAACTATAAAGATTACTCTGTGGGCACAAAAATCACCGAAGCATATAGGAGATGTTCTACGCACCGCGTTGAGGCCAGGTACATGTAAAAATGGTTGCTGGACATCGCGACACCATTCAGCCAGGGCGGTCTATTGTGTCCTGCTCTTCCCGATGCAGGCGCTGGAGTGAGATTGTAACTGGTATAACTTTTGGCCTTTGCATTGTGTTGAGAGACGGTGATCCTTACCAGGCCAGTTCCAATACCTATGCCCTGGGTGTGGCCGCAGGGTGGCAGCATTGCGAGGAAGACATCGCCACGCCGGTACCTAAGCAGAGAAGGCATTCTGTGATTAGATTGCGCATCTCCTACAATCGGAAAGTCGCTGGATCGCTGACGCATATGCTTGGCTGTTCTGTCCCTGGAGTGTTCAGAAATAGAGGAACCTACAGAAGATTTGGCTAAAGTGGGTATGAGAGGCTGCGGTCATACAGGGAGTGTATGGAGGCATGCCGGCGACAATATGGTACAGACAGGCATGGGTTGGAAAGCCAGAGTTGGACTATTCTATCTCGGGGGGGGTGTATTCTAAAGATGCAAAGGGGACGCCCCTGGGTATCCCGCCAAGGCGTCCCGAACCCTAACTCCAGCCCAACAGCATAGAAGGGACTACCCAAACTAGAGGAAACAAGTCGAAACATTAAGCAACACAAATCTAACAACAACCATAAACAAAAAGACAAGGCATCAAGAGACCAACAAACAAACCCATCAACTAATCATCCCCCGCCCTGAAAACCGGCGCATTGCCCTCAGCATCCAAATTATTGTTCCTCCTAAGATACTCCGTACAAGTCCGGACTTTCCAGAAATTCAGGATCCCACTCAAGATCAGCCGGAGGCTCGCCAATCACCCTCTCAAAATCCATAATCTGCCAGGGCTCAACAATATGGCGGGCAACCAACTTGCGCAGAAAATGAATGAGGAAGAACTCCGCCGGCTGCGCAGGCGTCTGCCGGAACGCATGCCTAAACGAGCGCAGCTGGTAATGCTGCATCATGCCAATCGGAAACTTGCTCGACAGCCAGGAGTCGTCCAGGATGCGCGGCGCGTGGGTCGCCCGCCGGTAGTACTCGCCCTCTTCGCTCCCGTACCCCGTCACATTGTACCAGGTGCAGTCGCCCACGGGGTCCGCGAGCCCCGGCGGCGCGCGCAGAATCACCAGGAGGTGCGCGTTCTTGTACTTCGTCTCGTTGACGATCCCCACCCAGATTTGGAACTGCGTCGGGTGGCCCGCCACCGAGGCGACGTAGCCGGGCGGGCCGGGCGCGGGGACTGCAGGCGGAGTGGACGCGTTCCGGCCGGCGTTGGTGCCAGAGGGGCCGGCGACGCCTTCGCGCGGTGCCGGTGTGTCCCTGTCGTTCTGGCCCTGGTACCCGCGGACCTCGTACGCCATTGCGGGGATGTCCGTTTCCGTGACGCGGCGCGTGTTGTCCCTAGGCCAACCGCCGGCGCCGCCGCCGAGGTCGCCGTATTCATTTTCTGAGGCCGAGCTGGGAGTCTGCCAGCTGGCGACGTTGGCTGGGGGCGCGTACTCGCGCTTCCTTGTCACGGCGGGGGGGCCGTCCCTGACCCAACCGCCGGCGCCGCCGCCGAGGTCGAATTCACTGTCTGAGGCCGAGCTGGGAGTCTCCCAGCTGGAGGCGTAGGCCGGGGTCGGGGACTCGCGCTGCTTGCCCTTTTGGCGGGCCCTAGCCCAGTCTGGGGGGAGGCGAGACGAGCCGGAGCCGTCGGCGTTGATGAGCAGGCCGTTTGCGCGCAGGGCTTCTTCCTCGTCGAGCTGGTCGTGTGTGGCGTTGGCGATGGCGTGCCCTTTGGCGTGGAGGGCGAGGTCGTCGGGCGGGAGCATGATGTTGGGGTCGCGCGGCTCGTCTTCCCAGGCCTCGCGCGGCCTCCAGGGTGCGGGCCAGGGTGGTGAGGTTGCGGAGAGCCTGCTGATTGTGCTGGAGGGCGAGGCGGAGCGTTTGGCGTCGGGTTGAGGGGTTGATTCGGGCTCCTCGAGGTACGAGGCGGAGCGTTTGCGGGTGAGGGGGCCGGGGTAGAGCGCGGAGCCGCCGCGCGAGGGAATCTCGCGGGAGGAGAGGTCTGGCATTGTTGTGGTTGTTGTTGTTGTTGGCGGGTGAGCCTTGAATGGGTTTGAGATTGGTGGTGTAGGCGTGGCTGTAGGGGATATTGGATGAGTGTATATGCTGGAGCTAGCTTGAACTCTGGCGCTGCGATGTACTGGATGGCGTTGATGATTGGAGTCGGATTCGAGGGCTTAAGTACTGGACTCGATTCTTCTTGACTCGACGGAGGAGGCATCTTGAGACATACCAGGCTTTGTATACCTAACAACAAGTGAGTCAGTATCGTGCTTTCATTATATGTTGGAAACCGAAGCACATAAGCAACGCACCCGCTCATTGTAGGTCGAGACGCCCAACAAAGACGCCGTTGTAGATGTCTGTTTTAGCATCATTGTCTGCCTCGACGCGGGCTTTGTTTGCCAAACTCGCTGGCACAGTACACCTATATGAGAATCCGTGCTTTGTCTAATCATCCGGACCGTTGGCTGAGCTTGAATGAAGGGATGTGATTTGGTCTCAGTTTTGTGTCGAGGATCGAGTTGAATGGTATAGAGTTGCTGTTGGTCTCGAAAGGTTTGACGGAACCTCTACTCAAACAGCAAGTACAATCGCCGCGTTTCGTGCTCCGAAGAGCCTCAAACTGGGTTTTCAAAAAGTCCTTCGATCGTCTGTGCCGGCGCTGAGTTGACTGCTCAGCATGCTTGTCAATTCAGGACTCGAACGGGTAATTTTCCTGTCGTTGCGAGGTGGTCCTGTGGCCAGACCCTAGTTGACTAGGTGTATACCCTCCCTCATCAATATATGGAGTGCTGCCGGATCCTGTAACAGTGATACATCGTTTACCTAGACAGTTCTGAACTAGGCCTGACCCGATCGTCAATTCGGGTGGTATAGCACGCTTCTCAAAGCAAGCTTCAAGGGAACCCGGGCTGCTAATGCAGCAGCAGAGGTTGCGTCAATGCACATGAGTAAAAATGCGGCGGTGTTCCATCAATGCTAAGCATCCTGCAGTAAAATGAACGACTCGACGGAGTAGGAATAATGAGGTCTTGGCTGGGCTACCGATTGACCAAAGGCGATCTATGTATGGAGTCTCCCGAGAGCCAGCATCAGGTAGTGACGGGGACCGTGAGTCGACAAAGCCAAGCTCGTTCAACGAGTGTATTATGGGAATGCAACATACCGATTCAGAAGATGAAGCTATGTGTCTCTGGCAAGAAAGATCAAAGTGGCGCGAGTGATGGAGTTTCGTGAATGTTTCAGGCTTGCATGAGAGTTGCAATTGCTTGCACTCCCACCCGATTGACACGGTCGTTTGGTGATTGATATGGCCGTCATGTGTATTGTCCAGGCAGGTGAACCCAGTACGGTTATTGAGAAGAGGTGTATCGCGCCTGAAAAGGCGGCAACAGAAGCATGCACTGGGATTAGAGGTAGCCTTTTAGGTGGTTAATCTCGCGGAGTGTCATTGCTACTCAGAAGCCGTAGATGACCCGCCATGGTGTTGCTCTGATGCGACTGCGCATTATTAGGGTACGGTCTCCGATGGACGTACAGCAATATCCCCTCTCCTGTAGCGTAAACGGGCTTGACCATTTTGTTCAAGGGCTATATTGGATGCGGGCTAACTTCAGCTTCGAAATCAACCAAGACAGAAAATAATAGCCGAACATATGAACTCAAGGAATCTCCTCAAGCACATCCCCCCTCCTCGGGGGAATCAAGAAGTCTGCTTCCGTGCTGATCTGACCACCCTCAGAGCCATGGCCATGAGCATGATCATGTCCATGCAGCGGAAGCGTCAATTGATTCTCTTCCGCCCAGGCCCTGATATCCTCGAAGTTCCGACACACGTGCTCCGTGTTGAAGTCAACGAAGGGACTCGGGTGCTCGGGGTGGACCCAGACCTGGCCCAGGACGCCGGTGTCGATGGTGCACATGAGCTGCTGGCGGAGGATGTCGAGGCAGTGTGCTGGTAGTAACGCGTCGGTTAGATGTATGCTTTAGAGTTACGAGGGATTAAGGATGAAGACTAGACGTACAGGCATGCCGACGCACAATATACTCATTATTCTTGAACGCGCCGTCGCCATTTGTGTGGTAGTAGTCGTAGTTGTAGTAGAGGGACTGCCGGAGGAGGTTCTGCGCCAGTTTAACGACGGTGCAAAGCGCACGAAGACATGGACAACACTCACCAGGCAGTGAAGATGGTGGAATCCCTCTACATTCGCAGGATACCCCCCGCCAAACGCCTCGCTGATCTGGATATGATCCGGGCCTATTCCGGACCTGGCTGCTTCATGGACGGGCACGCGGATGGGTCTGTCTAGAAGCGACATCCCGTCAGCCATACAAGTTCAAACGGACAATTTATCCTTGTGACGTACAATTTGCTCCCAAAGCCTCCCAGGCAGCGTCGACCTCGGGACTTGCATCCTGGCGGTAGATGTTTTGCTTCAGGAACGATCCGTTGAAGCGTTGGCGGTGGTATTTGATGGGGACGTTTTGGAGGACGGGTGCTGGACAAAGGATGTCAGAAGAGACGTGGGATCTCACTTCTGATGACTTGCAAGGCAGACATACAATAGTGCGATGTGTGTCTTGAGCAGGCCTCGTCCAGCTCGTAATCATGACTCTGCCATCCGATGAAAATGCCAACCATGCAGGAGACGGCTATTGATACGACGAAGAGGGCTATCGTCCACCCATGCCCATGCTCTTTATTCGGACTCTGATGCTTGCTTCGGACTACCCATGAGGACGAGGATGTGGCTTCGCTATCGTTATCGTCGAGGAGTCGTTCGCTGTTTTCTTCTCCCAGCTCTTCGCGTATCGGGCGCATCTTCTCAAGGAAGAGGAGTTGGGGCGGGAGGTAGTTCATCGCAGGGCTATTCGACATACGCTCGATGTGGTTTGATGAGTGTAGTTCCATATCAAGCTCCATGCAGACCCCTGGGTGAAGGAAGGGGGCGGAGCGAACGGGGAGAGTCAGCAAGCTGCAAGTGCAAATGCAAGCACAGGATTCTGCGGGAGAAGCACAGAACAGCAGCGAGACATCACGCAATCAGACGATCCAGACTCTAGCCTCAGCAGGAAATGCATGTAACATCGGCCCTTTTTCTTGTTCGACGTTTGGGCCGACTTGGACGGCCGGGGCGGGTATCGGGTCCAACCCGCTTGTCACAGGTGACGGTGAGACGGTGATCGCGTACCGGCAGATCCGTTTCATGGCTGTCATGGCAAATGTTTCGATCGGCTCGTGAATTTCGGACGGCGGTTGATACTCCCTGGAATCTGGTGGGTGGAAGTGGCAGTGGGGGGTAGAGAAGTTAAGCAAGGAGTCAGCATGAAGAATGCTCCAAGAACACTAATATTCAAGATCTGGATAGGCGAACTGGACCCTGGATCAACTCAAGGCGACACGGCAAGGGCAACGACCCCGCATCGCCGGCTGTCTCTGCGAGACTGTCAAGGTGACACCACATCCGCGTCTGGCCCTGAAATCAAACAGCGTGAGGATGAAGGAGATCCTCTTCCCGAGCTTTCCGTCCGTCTTGGAACAGGGACTGCGGACATTGAGAGCGTACGCGTAAGATGAAACTGGGCTGCGGACTCCCAGCTTCCAAAGCCAGATCGTCAGGGACTAATTTGGATATAAGTAAGACAGCCTTCTCCTCCATTCTATCGCTCTTCGTTAATACCACCAATCCCATCTTTTGTGCTCCTTTGACATTATATCCTTCCGAACCAACCATACCCAACTCAAGCTTCTCACCAACGCCACACACAGCCTAGACAACGCCACCATGCACCTCACCCCTGCCGGCCTCCTTGCCCTCACGGCGCACCTGGGCCTAGCTCTCGCACGGCCAGCCATGATGGAAGGCAACGCTGCTCAGCCTGACACGGTGTCGTCTAGCCAAATGCTAAGTATGGACATGAGCGACCCGGCCACGATGATGACTCCCAACGGACAGAAGACACCCGAGTGGATGCTGGGTCATGAGGTCGAGCCCGTCCCTGAGCAGCCTCACGCAGAGGATGACGATGCAAGGATGATACTCATGCAAAGCGAGGAAGCATCCAAGGGGATGGTGCGCGAAGAGCCCGATTCCGCCGCCGTGATGATGATGGCCCCCAGGGCCACCGAGAACATGCCCGAGTGGATGCTAGGCAAAGGTCCGGAACTCGTTTCGGAAGAGCCCAACTCCAACAATGCGAAGATGATGGGCATGAACGAGAAGAAAAGTCTCCCGGAATGGATGCTAGGCAAAGGCCCAGGCCAGGAACCGACGCCAGAAGAGCCAAACACCAACGATCTCAATGCAAGGGCGAAGGGCTCCATCAACAAAGGACCTATTCCGGAGTGGATGCTAGGACACGAAATGAAGCCAATTCCCGAGGACGACAACGCCAACGCCGAGGCCAAAATGATGAACATGGACATGGAGATGCCCACCCTGACAGCAACGTTCAACATGAAGCGCCAAATCATCACGCCCGTCCCAGACCCCAGCTCGAGCTTCTCGGTCCCGGCCATGCTCCCTCCTCCTCCGACCTCGTCCTCGACCACCACCTCCACCTGGAGCAACACGCACTCGCACTCGCACTCGCATTCGCACTCGAGCTCCAGCTGGAGCTCAACCTGGACGACCAGTACCAGCACTACCACGTCTTCAACCTCGTCCACGACTTCCCCGGCGCCGACCGACCCCGGGCAGTATGGCAGCTATGGCGGGTATGGAAACTATGGGACGTATGCGAGCTACGGAAATTATGAGGGGGAAGAAGAACTGATGGAGTAGGATGGTCTCTACCGTATGTCTAGGACTGATTGATCATGCCAAAAGGCCGGACAGCGGGGGTCTATGGAATGTGGTTGGTTTATCTCGTTAAACATGAATCTCGTGGATTGGGTTATGCGCATTCCATTCTGTACACTGCTCGTAGAAGACAAGGCAGGGGACTCTCTAACTGCGCTGCTTGTGAGACATGTCGTAAACCACTCATAAAAACAAGCCTTCTCACGCATAACTCTGTCGATCATCCCTCCTTCCAGCTCCAGTAGTCTAGTCTAGACCCCGGGCGTGGCTGTGTAGTATCCCACATTCCTGAACCCCAGGCTGCCTCTTATCAGCAGATCTGATCTAGATCAGTCGCCGGTATGTTACAGAACTCTCCATGTCCACTCAGGCGTTTCAGCACTTACTGCACGGCCGTACCTCTGACTCCGATGCAAGGTGTAAATCACAAGCACAACCGGCATATGCGCACCCATCCCTGCTGCTACTCAGGTCTCCCTCCTCTGTCCAGCGAACACCATCCACCCGTCCCACCACATGCGCGCCGCATCGTTACATCTCGCGGCTTCTACTCCCGGCGACAGCCATGATAAGACGATTGTGGCGAGTAGGACAGCAGAGTGAGCTGGCCATTCTCAACACCACCCCGTTCGTCGGCCACGAGAGGTAAGGAGTTTGCGTGAGGCTTGCTTTCCACAGGGGGATGCAGATGGATAAGGTAGTCAGTCCAGCAAAGTTGGATTGGGCAGCCTTGGGCGTTGTTCTTTCTAGGACTGGACTGGGTATATCTTGAGCGCTGTTCTGCTGCGGAGGGATGGCGTTCATCAGCAACGACTGCACCTGACCTCTCTTTCTTCGACATCCCGCTGCGAGAAGCATCCGCTAGCAGGGCCGGTTCATCACCATGGGGGTTCCAGGTAGGTGCCTACACCACTCCAACCCCTCTCTCTATCCCCAAGTCCCCTCTAACAACCCTATCCCGGGCCTGCGTAACCTCCGCAACAACTAGTCCCAGGTGTACTGTACTAACCCATGCCGCCCATCCCTGCAGATATCAAACAAGTCGAAGACGGCGAGCGCGCGCTCCCCGCCATCAACGAGCGCAAGCTGCTGACGAAGATCGACCTGCGCCTGCTGCCGATGCTGTGCTTCATGTACATGATTACGTTTCTAGACAGGCAAGGCACCACCCACCACTGAGCCCTCGCTCTCCTCTTCAATTCCAAGTCCGTGATACTGACCAATATGCCCCGTGCAGGGTGAACATCGGCAACGCCGCAACCCTCGGCATGAAAGAGGACCTGGGCATCGTCACCGGCACGCGCTACAACGCCGCGCTGATGATCTTCTTCATCCCGTATATCATCTTCGAGATCCCGAGTAATGTCCTGCTACGGAAGTTGAAGCCGCATGTTTGGTGTACGTCACGTCTTCCTATCCTCTTTCCACTGCAGCATACTTGAGCTGGCTTGGCTGTCCGAGAAACGGAGAGACACCGGGACCTCACTAACGCGGCGGTGGTGGGCGATGCAGTATCCTTCTGCGTCTTCGGCTTCGGCCTCGTCTGCATCCTGCAGGGCCTCGTGCAGTCCTGGGCGCAGCTTATGGTGACGCGCTGGTTCCTCGGCCTGTTTGAGACAGGGATGGCGCCGGGGTGTACGTCCCGTCCCGTCCTGTCCTGTTCACGTCCTCCCCATCCGCCCTCACTCACTCACTCACCGCTCCAACGCTAACGAACCCATCCCAGGCGTCTACCTCCTCAGCAGCTGGTACTCGCGCGGCGAAGCGCAAAAGCGGTACAGCGCGTTCTCGAGCTCCACGATCCTGGCGGGCGCGTTCGGCGGGCTGCTCGCGTCGGCAATCGGCAAGATGGACGGCGTGCGCGGGTACGGCGGGTGGCGGTGGGTGTTTATCCTCGAGGGCCTGGTGACGGTTCTCATGGCGGGCGTGGTGTTCTTCTGCTTGCCGGATTTCCCGGAGGATTGTGCGTGGCTGCGTGAGCGGGAGTATGAGTGTTTGAAGGAGAAGATGGGGGCTGAGACGGGGAGGGTGGAGG
>RHLP01000914.1:0-13319 GCA_003719405.1 Aspergillus incahuasiensis
TTTGCTTTCCCGGTCCGTCCGAATTTATCGGACGGACCGGGAAAGCAAAATTGAACAGTAGAGTCTCATATCCATGAATGTGACGAGAAAAATCGTTAGGTATATGCTGTCCGGGCTAGCAGACACCCGGGGTCATTGGAAGGGCTTGCTACACGTCATCCTGGACGCTAACCTTACCCCTGCTCTCCAGGATCATGATGAGGCGCGTGGCGTGCTTGAACGATGGGCAGGCCGGCTGCCTATGATCGACGAAACAGTTGCGAGGGGCCGTCCCGGTGCCAACGGCTACGTATACAGTCGTCAACGAGCGCCATTAGCCCCGTGGCTACACAAACACTTCATGCAGTTAGTTTGGATCCCACGAAGCGAGGGAACGGTGGTCTTACTCGGCAACATCATGCAAGTTCTTGAAAGTGGACATATCACTGATCCACATCGAGGAAGGAGGGATCCAGCCACCCTTATCTTGTTCTTCAATTGCCTCTGGCGGCGTGAGTATATCCTGCACCAGGTGTGCCACTTTCTTAGAGGTCCGCGTGTCGACGAGGTGAAAAGATACTTCACGCAGATCGCCGTCTCTCCGTGACTCTCGGCGCCATTGATATATTGTCCCCCAATACTCGAACTCGTATCTCTTAGTCATACTAGCATTTTTCCGCTTGAGCTCTACATGTGCGTAGTTCGAGAAGTCAAGGATGATTGTATCGCCCAGTACGGCCGGTTGACCAGTACCGCTTTCATTGGACCTGCTCTGTTTAGACCCTTGTCGTTGGTGGTGAGCGCTTGAGAGGAGTCCACGGCTACCCATCCCTGGCCGCAGGCTAGGTAATACGCGACTCCATGAGCGCTGGAGCATCGAGGTCTTGTTAGAGCTTGGTGGCAGCGCTTTTCTTTTTGAATGGCAAACTTCGCGGCCACTCTCGCGGCAGTAGCGACGAAGAGAGAAATGACGTGAATGCAGATCATACAGGCGCAAATGGAATATTGAAACGGTTTGCTGGTAGCCAAAGCGATGTACCAGTGTATCAATGCGGAGGTTCATGTTGCCATCGATTGTCGAGTCATCATGCCTTATAAGCAAGCGCCGTTGGGAGGGGAAAAGTCGGCCAAACATTGAGGAGCTCGAGGGGATGACTGTTCTGACCACATCGTGTTTGTTCCGATCCGTGACCTCGAATAGTGGTGGAATTTCGTTACCATCATCTTCCGAACTTGATGATCCGATAGTTGATACCGATACTGATGCAGAGTCCAAGAAGCCTAGCTCTTCATCATCATAATCCATTGTTTCGTGCCGCTTGGGTATAGGCCGGTCACTATAGATCGTTGGTGCTGTGCTTATGGATCGGTCCGAGGCATCGCTGTCGGTGTAACTGGAGGTGCTGGCCGCTGTCGCATCTGGACAGGAATATGTTCTATACGTTACCATGGTGGACAATGGTATGGTGGTGAAGCGAAGTGATATGCAGATATAGTGTTCGTGCAGAGTGATCTTCAGCTGGTTTGGACCGATCGTTCCCGATGTGTTGTTCGACTGCCCGATTGGGAAGAAGGATGCAAAAGTTACAGCTAAGAATATGTCCAGGGTCCGATATCAAGGGAGAAGAAAAGAAGAATTGTCAGAGGATATACAGATATACAGGTAATCGAGCCACTCCATGTATAGTTGTGAGGATAGGCGAACGCTGGGGGGGCGACAGACTATGGTCATATGAGAAGGTGAGAAAATAAGGTGAGCAATAATACAGAAGTATAAGGGCAGGCAAGGATAGAAAACAAGCTAATTAAGGTGGTAAGGTGAAAAGTAGGCGATTGCAGGAATGATGGGAGAAAGCGAGGGGGGGGGGAACATAGCAGATGACGGAGAGCAAAGGCCGTGGCGCAGAAGGGATGTTGGACTGTGTTGTGTCGGGGCAACCAAGAGGAATCAAGAGGAATGCGGACGGCGATTACGACGGGCAGACACAGGAGCCACGTCGTATCTGCCATGATTGATCTTCCAAGACCTGGCTGGGCCAATAACCAATACCTAACGGTCTGTCCATGGTATTACAGCGTAGGTAGAGTATAGCAGTACCTACTCCGGGGTAAAGGTACGGATAGAGTAGAAGACTGACTACTGCTCTTCAGCAGCAAGGATGCGCCCGCCATCTCCAGCTCCCCATTTCATCATCTTGCTTCTCCCATCAGCATCACCCCACAACAACGGAGTCCCCCCGTCAGGTCGGGTATCTACTCCCTACAGTTCTCAGCCCCAAATCTGTCATCTGTTGCAGATTCTAGAACTTGCTTACCGGCTGACCGTCCGAGACCAGGCTCATCATCCTTTACTCCGTAGCCTACGATGATTTCCCGCGACAACCACCACCCGCGGGGTGATTCGGACAGCAAGGGTTGCCTGATTCAGCACTGCCCGCCTCGCCCTTCGAACCCAAGTTCAACCCAGTCCCAACGGGTTGCACCGTATCCCAGCCGTTTCACATGCAGCGCACCCCAGACTGATTGCAAACCGCAGAGCGGGCAAGCCTCTGACAGGTGCTGGCATTTCAAGGCTCGCCCGAGCGAAGAGGTATATACCTGCGACAAGTCGCCTAGTCCCATTCATGCCTGATCGCCTAACGTTGGTGATTCCCAACTCCTCTACGGACGATTGCCAACGGACCGGTCCGAACTCGACCCCAAACACCAACCGTTTGCGAAGTGGTGTGTACTCAGGTATCAATCCCGATATCGGTTGCCTGCCACGGTGTCCAGGGCTATGGCCCATGATGAGCATGAACTATAGCCCCTCACACTCACGAGCACCAACCAAGTCGGGTTCAAACCTGATCGCTGCATCACTGAAGATCGCCGTCGCTGCCCATTTACCCCACTACTCGCTACCCTCCGATCATCAATCGAGTACGTACTCCGGAGTATACTCGTTTACCCTCCTAACCGCCCAGAAAACCCGCACGGGCTAGACCCAGTGACTGGCCAGTGACCGCGACGTAATTATAAGGCAAGAACGCCTCGAACAACATCCAAACCCGCCAAGTTCTGCAGCACCGCAGTCTCCATGGCAAAGCCACTCCACGCTCCTGTGTCACACTGCCTAGCGAGCCCAGGCCGATATGATACCGGTACTCCGTATCACGGGCCTCTTGGTTCGAACCCCACGCTCTCATCTTTGCGGTCGTTCAGGCCTGGCTTAAAGGACATACATCTCGGATAGGTGCTTACTAGACTATATTTTCCATCTGCACAACGCTGCATTCTATCTCACGAATGACGAGAGACCGGGAGATGGGGGCAATCGAGTCATGAACCTCATTGCTCATAAGCAACGCCAGGGTACCACGATTCACTACCGGTGGCCAGTCGCCCCCACGGAAAACGGGGAACATGGTCCTGATATGTCGTACCGTGACTACGAAATCGCAGACAGCTTACCTAAAGGCTCAGTGTCGATAGATATACCTATACTGGGTACTCAGGCGGAAACAAGGTGATACGGTACGTACGTCCTGCTCAGCCATGTCGCCTTGCCGCAGCCAAAATAGCCCGTCCAGCCTCCTAATGACGTCGAACATGCAGCCTATGTCAATGTATATGACTGCTCACATAGAGAGTGCCTGAAGTGTGGAACAAGGCTCCGGTGGTGCGTCATCGCATGATTTTGCTTTGCCTCTTTGAAGTATTTTAGAGAGAACAAGGGATCTCGTAGGGCGCTAGGATCTTGCTAGAGATCGTCCGAACCGGTCACGCCTCAGCCCAGCGAACCATTCTGTAGGTACCGTCGAACCTCCTAGCAACGATATTGGCAATAACGCGGGTGATGCATTCATTGATGTCAATGTACATCGACATCCCTTGCAGTTTGCAGCTTACCTAGAGTAATCCTACACCGAGACTCGGTGACGGGGAATGTTGAGTCTGAAGTATACTTGGGATTCAGGCACCTGTACAGAGTACATTGGGCTTTAACTTTCTTTCACCGAGATCCCGAACTGGAAATTGATTCGACAAGGTCTCAATTCGACCTCTATCTTACATCATAACCCGAGATTGGAGATGCCTGGCGACACCAGGTGCAGCTATAGCCAGTCAAGTCTATAACAAGCCATATTTGTACGAAGTATGTACTAGACAATCCGGTATGTACCTCAGAGGTGCACTATACCTGAGACCACAATGGTGGAGGAAGCTTCTCCCCTGGTTGGACCGTTATTTCGTCACGGCAGCTTGACGGCATTTGAGCAAACCCTGGGGACGGAGCGCGGAAACCAACATAGGCCTCCCGTCGAGCGCCAACTGTGACAGACCACGTATAAAGGCCATAGTAAGAAGCAATTGAATGGACGAGAAAGCGACCAAACGCAGAAGTACGGTCTTCAACAAGGCTTTCGAACACCATCTTCTCATCGTCGCGCTCAGTAACCAAGGTCTCAGGTCCACGGCTGGTTTGTGGCTTTGTCTTACAGTCGGGCAAATTCCGGTTCCGGCCTACAAACACAATCTCATCTTCAGAGTCTTCATCTAGTGATGACGACGCGTCCGAGGGAAGTTGCTTCTCGTTCCGCATTTCCATAAACTCCCGAATATCCTCTTCCAGATCCTGAAGCATACCGCGCGCAGCACGCGCATATTTCAGTTTCTGCCGGAGGTCCCTGGGAATATGTCTCTCAGGCTTTGTGTCGCCAGCCGTGCGCTTTTCGATATGGGCATAATGCTTATCCCAGAGGGGAGCAAGAAAGTATGGCATAGGCTCGTGGCGGGTATGAGTCGGCTGTGGCATCCAGTCCTTGTGTGACGGAGGTTGGGCCCAAGGGTTGTTCAACAGGCGGTCTTTTGGCATAACAAACCGGTCAGCTATCCATTGTGGCGTAGGCGGTGATATACAAATTGAGGACGAGAGCAGGAGTCGCCCTGACTGCATTGTCTTCATCCGGGGGGAAACACACCGTTCTCGTAGCGCTGCCTCCTTCGACTTCCCTCTTTGCCCTTCAGCAGAGCCTCCCGTTTCTTTAGACTATCACGGCGGAGGGGTTCAAGACGTCGGAAGCTGACTGCCGGCACCTGTCGGACTTGCTCTGTGCGTGGGCCCAGAACCTTGACTCTGGCCGCCGTACCATCTGCAGCCGGGACAGGGTCATCTAGTGGAATCGCGAGGGAAACGGTCGTCCCGCGCAAGGTAGCACTTCTTCCGTCGGTAGGTTCTGAGTCCGTGATTGCCAGACTCCCCAGAGAAACAGCAGCCTGTTCCGTCCAAGCCGAGATGGCCTGGGCCTGTTGGGGTGACAAGGGACCTCTGACTTCGTCTTGCGACGGGAAACTAGGGTGGATAGCCATGGGCGCCGCGGAGAGGGTCAATCACAGAGGGTGGATGTGTAGCGGGAAAATGACTAGTTGGGTAGAATTCGTCGAGGTTTGATCCCTTGACCAGGGGTCTCGTCAATGAGGCGTCGTTGGTGTGATGGAAGGGGCGCCTTGAACGGGCGGACGATGCGCGGGGATCGGTCGATAAAGAGCGCGTCGGCGGACCGAATGATTCCGACTCCGCCACTGAGCGCAGATCCAGTCGTTGGACCGAGATTGACTCACATGCGAAGTAGCATCTGCTGATTGGTGGGTTGCTCTATCCAAGCCCGTTTCCAAGCAGCATGCCCTGGTCGATCCGAGAATGACTCGTTCGTTCTCCGATGGTTCATCCCGGGTCATCGGGTCCAGGCGCTCATGATGATCAAGCTGTGGATACGCGCATCTCCTTTTCAGCCGTATGTATACAGAGTATAGATCCTAGGACTCCAACCCCTGAATTATCCCCGAGTTAAGATCCATCGAATGCCGTCGTCGCTGTTTCGATATCTGTACGTCGGCGACGTCCAAGGAATCATCATCGTTGAGAATGGCCTTATGATAAAGAAACGATGAGTTCAGTGGGTGCAATGATGCTCAGCTATCCTTCGGCATCAAGAATAAGGATCAAGTCATGCGGCATGCTCTCATGCTAGACGTGATGTATGGAACCAATGAGTCGTCGGCTTTATACCTCTACAAGCCCTAATTCCATACGCATCTTGTCAGCTATAGAAACATGCAGCTCGCTCGGTCAGTTGACTTACGGAGTACGGCTATGCCATCTACCTTTCACTGCTCGGACGTGTCCGGCTGAAACAGGCCCAGAGAGCCACCGGCTATCCTCAAATGGCCATTGATCCTCATGCTAGTCGGTTGTATCGATAACAGTCTACTCAACTTGGCCAGGTGCAACGACAGATGAAAGCAAGAGCCAAATTAGCCGGGCACCGCCGTTCGCTTACTACAAAGTTTGTTGCTTGACCCGAGTGGGCAATAATTGATGCCTGAAAGAGATCAATGGCACAAGAGTAATAAGAGAGATCGCATGGCGAAGCCCCAGTGTCGTCTGGTCGATGGCCGCAGCGTAGCGCCGCTGCTGAACGATAATGGACCGATGGTATAGAGATGCTTGAAGAGGGCACTGGAGTATGTGCTATATAAGTTTTACTTTAGTTCAGATAACCACATACGACCACAGGGTGTGGAGAACAGGGCTTCCCGTCCGCTCAGCCGTACTTAAGCCACACGCCGGCTGGTTAGTAGTATGGTGGGTGACCACATGCGAATCCCAGCTGTTGTATGTTTTTTGTTTGTTTGTTTTTTTTTCTGCCTTAACCTTGATGAAGGAATGGTGTGGTTGGTATGCTGCATTGGGCACGGTCGAATGCGTTGGCTGAAGGAGGAACATGAGGTAGGAGCCGTGGTTCTTACCAACTAGAATAGGCTCAAGAAACAGAAGCATTGAATTCAGCATCACCCCATCGATTACTAGTTTTCGGATTATCTGTTCAAGCCCAACTCCAACAAACGGGGTATATCAATAGAAATCCCAGATACAGTGAACGCAGAAGAAAAGACAGAACAAGCGCACCAGTACCACCAAGTTCCAACTCCCCAACACAAAAACGACAAAGAAAATTAGCTCAGCTGGGCTCGGTTTGCGATTCGGTTGACAGGGTAGAAACGTCCGACGGGGCAAACGGGATTCGACCATTAGACGTAAAACCAGGAAGACCGTGCTTGGTGACAGATAGTGACGCGGGGGGCGAAAAAAGCATGGGTTGGGGACTTGTGGCACTAGTCGAAGGTCCAGGTGTAAGAGGTGGTGAGATGCCTGCGTATGCACTCTGGGACGAAGGGGTGCGCCCAAGAACCGGCTTCTGAATTGAATGTTGCTCTTCATTCAGAAGCTTCACCTCTTCAGTCTCAATGACAGGAGTAGGCGACGATGCAATCGGGGTCAACACAAAATCGCTCGTTGGACCTACAGTAACTGACGTTTCAGTGTCTAGTGACACTGTAGACATCTGCTCGGGGACGTGTGGAAGCGGGAAATCCTTTTGAGCGATGCTTGATGTAAGCTGTGTCATTTTCTTAGGAGGAACATTGGTAGCTGGATTACGTGCTAGCGCTTTCTTAGGAGGTCTGGACGCTTTGGACGCCCCCTTAACAGTCCTAGGTTTGCGCTCCTCAGCTACCTTTTTCCTTTCTCGTTCGGCGTTTTCTTCCGGAGAAGGCACTTTTAAATTGATACTCATCAATTTGGATGCGATACTGTCCATGTCGTCATGCACTCGCTCGCTGGCATTTGACGTAGCCTGGCTTGACTTCTGCTTTTCCGGGGTCTTTGTCGAGCGAGCCGTAGTAGGTACACGGGGTACAGGGGGGGCTCTCTTTGGACTCGTAGCGCGTTTGGGGGTGGTGGATCGTGATGCAGTCTTGCGTGTAGTAACCGAGCCCTGCGACAACGGTCTCGAAGGGGGTAGGTCTTTCTCAGTGGCAGAAGACGTGCTGGCGGCAGTTGAATTGGCGCTCTTTCTTCGTGAAGTGCGCCGTCCCAATGATTTGGACGTGTCAGGGGTGACTGTAGGAGAATCAAGTGTCGTTCTGCGATTATTCTTGACAGTCCGGCGTGCTGGAGTCTCGGGTCGCGACGTGCTAGGCGAGAAAACCTTGGGTTTTCTTACACGGAGCTGCATTCTCTCCTCACCTGCTACCGGCTCAGTAGGTGGATTTGCCGCATCACGAACATCAGTAGTGCCGACATGGCGTTCCCGTCTCAATCGTGAGGCTTTCTCATTGAGTTCTTCGGGCCGACAGCTCCCTGTCTGTCTATCACTCGGTATCAACACCTTGGACAGCTCGTGTGTTGCCACAGCCCAATCGACTGAAGGTAGAGGCGGCGGCTCCAGCTCTAGGCTGGCATGTGATCCGGTGGACTTGCGGTCTCGTGTAGGAAGGACGACTTTAGCGGCAAAAGACTGTGTCGGGGCGAAGTATGTCGGCGCCATCTTTTCTTTAGGCTTGGTAGGAAGAGGTGCCGGGTATACCAAAGCCTCCAACTCTTCCAACATAGTGGGAGACCACCACTCCTGGTCATAAGCGGCTTGGAACACTGGAGTTTCAGTAGTTTCCCTATCGTCTAAGCCAAGTCGATCTGTCATTTCATTCGCTAGACGGTCGACATGATGACCGCCGCACAAATGAGCACTTTGCGCATCTGAAAGTCCTGAAAGATGGGACAGGACGCCCGTCGTCAGAGCCCTATTGCTGTATCCTCCTTCCAAAATACTGATAATCCGTCCATAAACACCAAGCCCTTCCTCCTCTGCCATTCGCACAACATCAGCCGTGAATTTGGCGTAAAACTCAGTGGGGACGTTAGCCTTGTGTCTCTGCATACCCGTCCCCTCCCATTCACTGGCATCAAAGCCAGCCGAGATGAATATGGCTGCTTTCGGTGGTGGGCCATTGGGCACACTGGCTAGACGATCAGTATGCATCTTCAAAAAGGCACGAGCCTTCTCTAGCAGGACAGTGTATTTTGCGGAATAAAGTTCCCAGAAATCCCGTTCTGTTCTCCACGGCTCGAGGTGCACATTCCAGATAGATTGTCCATGTGCTTTGTCAATGCATACACTCGCGTTGCGGACCTTATCCGCGTCACCCATCTCACAAGGGTACGAACTGATGTCATGTAAGCTAAAATACCCCGTCATAGCTTTCTTGTACGCGGCTGCATTCTTCGGAGCTGCTAGCGCCTTCTTGTTCTGCTCCCAAGTGATATCCTGCGAGCCATCACCATGATGAAGGTCAAAATCCAGAATTGCGGCATGGGTAAGGTCATGCGTCATGGCGGCGTAGGATATCCCCACTTGCACATTATTTATCCAGCAGAATCCGGAAGGATGACCAGAAGAACAATGGTGACCAGGAGGCCTGATGGCAACGAAGGAGCGCCTCGTCCGCCCCGGTCCGAACACTGAATCTATACCCTCACATACGCCGCCCAACGCCCCTTCGAAGGCGCTCAAGGACTCCGAGCACAAGTAGAGATCTCCTTCATGAAAGGCCGGTGCAGAATTTTCCGTAGTATTATCTTTGCCCTCACTCCGAGGCCGCACCAACTCCTTGCCGTTCAACGCAAGGCGCGATTCCGCATCATTGCACATGGATTTGAGATCCTCCATCCACTTGGTTCCATGCACATGAGTAACTTCCGGGGAGTTCACCGACAGTTTCCGTGTTGTCTTGCGAATCTGGAACGGGGGAACAGGAAGCTGGTGTAGTTTTAGATCTGGGTGAGGGGCAAGCGGTCCTCCAGCATGTCTGCCGGCAAGCCGGACATAGGCAGCGGAGATGCCTACAACACAAGCCTGCACACGCTCCGGACGCTCCACAATCGAGTTTAATGCCGCGCGATTAGTGCGAGGCCGCGAAAAGCGATGACCGTAGCACGCATCGTTGATAACCACAACGGTCTTGGATTGTAGGTCGACAGATTGATGATGTTGAACTTCCTTCTCGAACTGGGCGGCTGCGAAAGAATCAGCCGTCAACACTGGCTGATCCGCAGCTAGAGAAGCCTTCCTAGACGATATAGGCTCGCTGGCGCTGAGGGAGGCAGCCGTCGGTGACGTCGCGAGGGTGGACGATGAGCGGCGCGACATACTGGGCCGGGGGGACGCAGGGCCAGTCCCGGTAGATCGAAGAGATGCAGTGGAGGAACGGTTTTTTAAATTTGGTATCGACTTGCGGTGTTCGTGTCTCAGTGAGCCAGCACTGGGAATGCGCCTGGGTGTTGGTTGCGGCGCCGCAGGGAAATCAGAGGGCGACAAGAACGACGAGGATGAGATCGCGGACGGAGACGTGGGAAACGGTGTCGCAGTAAGGGAGGAGTCACTCAGATGATGGGATAAGATAGGCGCATCGATGGGGGGTGGGCGCGGAGGCGTTTTTGTTTTGAAGGGAGCTGCAGCTGGCTGGGAGGGCTCCATGACGCACAAAGACCCATTTGAATGGGAGATCAATCAGAGAGCCAAGAGCTAATAAAGAGAAGTGAGAGGCAAAGCAGAGAATGAGAGGATTCTGAAGTGAGTTAGTTACGAGACAGAGAGGGGAGCTGAGGGAAAGGGAGAAGAAACAAGGAGATCATTGCAATCACAACAATCACAGGCCAGCACTAAACAGCCTCCTGATTCCGCCCCGGCCAAGGGGCAGCTCCCACCCCCTCCCCAATATGCCTTTCATACTCTAATTTAACATGGAATGTCTAGACACTTTCCGTGCGATATGACTGCATAGTATGCTTCGATCATACATGAAGGTGTCCTTAGAGACTTGGGATGTGTTGGGTGAGCTTGAGCTCATGGTGGCGGAGATGTAGGTATAGTTCCTCCTGCACTGACCCTTTATTTAGCACAGAGGGGCAGATCCACCTCACCCATACAGATGATTACAGGGGAGTTTCATATGTAAGCGTTGATACCACGTCTAATGAATAATCATAACAGTCATAGTCGTAACAGTCCAGCCTTGGATAACGCCTATAACCTTAAGCCGACAAACGCCTCAAAAACAAACAAATACCCGACCCTAGATGCGCTGAGAGATGTCGTTACCATAAGATCAGGAGCCAAATAGCCTAGAAAATCCCCGAGAACCTCCTGTACCACCTCCTCCGCGTCGGCGATCCCTGCTGGGGATCATTCGGCTGCTCCAAACTGTCACTCGAGTACCGGGAGTTACGCGAAGAAGCTGAGCCAGAACTCCCGACGGAAGAGAGCGAAGCGCGGCTAAGCTTGCGCTGATGTTTGGCATTTCGTTTCTCATTTTTCTTCTCAGTAATCAGCTTCGTTGTCGCGTGCTTGTTACAAAAGGTGTGCATCGTGACCGTCTCAATGGCTGTGCCGGGGCACTCTGGGCCATGGCCACATGCATGATGACCTCCGTCTTCTTCGCACAGGCACCAATTATACAAGGTAAGGAACTGGCGGCACATTTTTTTTTTCTGGGGCTTTTCTTTCCTAAGAAAAAGTGTTGCGTTGTCTTGAATATCTTTTGCTCTTTTGGGGCGCCGCTGACGTTGTTGGCGATCAGAGTGTGGGCGACTCCGCTGGCTTCCGGATGATGTAGCCCGATGGTCCCTCAGTTACCCCTCAATAGATGATAGTCGATTTGAGGTTTGTGCAATTGAAGTCAAGATGCACAAATTAATATCCAGAAATTGTGGTATGTCCCTGTTTGCCCGGTTGCTTGCTATGTCGCTCGTAAAGATCGGGATGCCGTTCTGCCTCCAGGGCTGTGCGATTGATTTCAGGGTAGTCGAACGAGGGGAGAATTCTCCGAATTCTCCAAGTGAGGGGTAATGTGGAGAGAGTACGGGTATGGTAGATTTATAGTCGCTCAGAGTGCAGGGCTTGTTTGGTAGAAAAGCCGGGGGCAGAGGTAGAAAGGGGAAAAGGTAAAGTAGGCAAAGAATAAACCACAAAGATGTCTGTATATCAACCTTCAAAGGAAGAGGAGAAAGACAATATATAAGCCCAAATGTATTGGACTACGTCAGCACAGTGAAGCGTCCGGTGGAGTGGTCTGCTGAGACTCAAGAGCCCAGCGTCGTCAAAGAACATCCACTACTACGACAACGAACCGGTCATTCCACATCCAATTCCATAGCGATCTGGCCAGGGATCCCCGGCTGCCCCTCTACCCTCTTTTAGCCCGGCCAATCCTTTCCTATCGCTGCCCAGAGTGCAGAGTGTTCGCGTTTCTCTAGGCGCCGACAATGAATGGCTTTGGCAGTCTTTTTTTGGCACAGCAGTTTCAGTTGGCGCCCTTTACTTTGTCCTCGGCGTTTGCAAGAACTTGGAAGAAAGACTCGGCTCGCAAGTCAGCTGAAATGAAGAATTGAATAGATGGATGGATGAATGGGACTCCAGCGGTCTGACAAAGACAGATCCTCTCCCAAGACTTTTGGCCTCGACTACTCGGAGTATGATGTCCATCCTCGACAAATAATCAGCTTGCGTATACCACAAGGACTGGGCGGAGCTTGGCGATGGTATCATTCAATGAAGACATCATGGATTGAGTTCATCATGTCATTGGGGCTGACATGATGATTGACATGATGATGTCGACGGTGATCGTTATGATGGAGACTCCAGCTGCGGGCCAGGGCCTTAGTTCCTCCGGATCGGGATCTGACGCTAGCCGTTTGTGGTTGATGCCTGGGCTGCTGATCCTTGAATCACGTGCTTGTCCTCCCCGGCTTTCTCGAACCCTTGGAAGTATTCTAGAAGCTTGCAATGGATAGACTTGCGGATGACCTTGAAAACAATTGTCCATGCCGATATCTCTTTGTATGTATGGCAGATATCTTGAGTAACTAGATATGCCATAGACAATCCCACAGTGTCTACCTCAGAAGCCCCAGTCTAGGCCTCACCGCCAACAGCAATTTCTCCAAATCCCCCCTCCGCACCCCTCCAGTTCTAACCAACCCAAGCCCAAACAGACTACTCTACGCTGCTTCATTATTGACACCCAACGCCCTCAAATAAACGGCATGACGTCCCAGCCCCAACCTAGCGACCAAATCACCATCATGGCCCCCTCCCCAACCCGCACAGCAACCCTCCTCACAAACCTCGCCGCCGTAACATCCCGCATCACCTCCGCATCCACCAAAGCCTCGCTCCCAAAACAACCACGCCTCGTCGCGGTCTCAAAGCTCAAGCCCGCATCCGACATTCTCGCTCTGCACGAGCCCCCCACCGCCCACATCCACTTCGGCGAAAACTACCTGCAAGAACTGCAAGAGAAGGCGCGGCTTCTCCCACCCACCATAAAATGGCACTTCATCGGCGGCCTGCAGAGCAACAAGTGTGTGTCACTGGCGCGGGATACGCGCGCGCTCTGGGCGGTTGAGAGTGTGGATAGCGAGAAAAAGGCGTCCTTGCTTGACAAGGGGTGGGGGG
>RHLP01000916.1:0-25285 GCA_003719405.1 Aspergillus incahuasiensis
CCCACCCACCCATCCATCCATCCTACCAAGCTTGTCCATAAACAAGGGAACGGAACTTGAAACACTGACAATAACATACAAAACAGTACCACGACGACGGCGAAAGCACCCTCGGGCCAACCATCACCGCCATCTCGCTCGGCTCCAAGGCGATCATGACGCTGCGCATGAAGAAGAAATACTACTACGGCTTCGGCAGGGACCGGAAGGCCCTCCTGCACCCAGACAAGGACCCCGTTCTGCCCGGGTGCACGAACTACGCGTGGCGGAGGGCGCTGAAGGACAGATGGGAGGGCGGCGGGTTCGACACTCTGGCTGCGTACACGAAGGCGTGGAACGACGAGTTCGACAAGCCTGCGCATAAACTGAAGGCGTTCCCGCCGCCGGTCTGTATCGAGACGGAGCTGCACCATGGCGATATTGTGTCGATGCACGGGGCTGGAGTGCAGAAGTACTATGAGGTTTGTGGACTTTATCTGTTCTTACTTTTCCTTGCGAGAAGAGACGCACTTGGCTGATGATGTTTATGGACAGCATTCGGTTTCGCTCGATGATAAGGACCGCGGGGCGAAGATGCGCTATGCTATCACGGCACGGCATGTTTTGAAGGAAAGGATTCCCCAGGAGGACTGGCATCTTGGTGACTACGACCCGGACGATGTCCCAGAGTACGATGGGCAGTAGCTATTTTGGATTGTGTCGTTATTCTGCACTACTTCCCCTGTGTTTCTCAACTGCTATCTAGTTAGTAATTTGGCTTTTTCTGGCCCGAGTGCATAACTATCGTGGATAGTAATAGTGTAGAAGATGTTTCTCTTGAAACCTTGTGTAAGTATAAAGCGACACCTCAACCATCCGTAGAGTTCATTCCTTAAGCCTAGTATGCTTTCATAACCATTGCTACTCACCAATCGGACTAAGTAGCAAAGCGGAAGTCAAGTCTGCCACGAGTCTTCGTTTATGGTCACGACCGACTGCCTGGTGTGCATACCTTTTGTTCCTTTTATCAGTGGTTGTCTTCCTGTAATGATGCTGCTCCTCGGGGCTCATCGCGCCCCACTGCTTGGCCTTGTAGTAGAAGTACGTGCCGAGATATTGGACTACCTGGTCTGGTGCCAGTCGTTGCATGCGGCGCCGGATTGATGAGTGTCTACTTACACACATTTAGACGCAAATGACTAGCAGGCCCATGTTGGCTTTGAAGTACCGAGGCTTGTCGCTCGCTTGGTATACTGCGCAAACGTCAACGGGTATTATCCTATCCTTGGTAGTTTTAAGGAGGGGAACTCACCATTTGCACCGATCATTGCGCTAATCTGAACCCACATGTTGTAGATCCTGCACATTGTTAGAAGTCGCTTCCTAAGACACGGCTACATCGAAGGGGCTTACGCAGCAGAAACAGTCCGATTCTGCACGGAGCCTGCATTTCTACTAGTCCATGCAACTTGGATGGGGTGAGTGCTTTAGGTGTTAGTCGGAGTTCGTGAACAGTTGCCCAGAACTTACTAAGGGAACGAGAGCAGCACCGTGGCGATCGCAAAGTAGACCCAGGGGCCGATCGGGTCAGGCAAGGTGATCAATGCAACGAAGCACGGCAACAACCATGCATCTTCCGCCATGGACACGAAACTCCGGTTATCGATCACCCCACTAAAAGCTGTGATGAGCAGCATGGTGATACACGAGCCAACAATCCACGAAATCCCAAGCAGGTTGGTCTGGATGACGTTGAATCCGAGCTGGCAAACCGAGAGACTGAGGTACTGGTTGACAGGGGTACTTGGGGATGCCAAAGAGCAGGCCCAGCATGTACAGCGGCCACATGTCGTAGTCCTTGGCGCCCTCCCAGATCTGCTTCAGCGATAGGCCCTGCCGGTTGTGCATTCCGCCCTTCTGCGGGTCGTCGCGGATCACTGGGGTAGGTTAGCCGGTTCAACTTCCCTGCTGTTCTTTTTGCAAGCCCCAGCAGCGTACCCGAGTTCACGGTGATCTTCTGCTCCTTCTCCGTGAAGTAGTCCTTAGGGTTCCACCGGCTCTTCGTTCGTGTCGGACACTGGGGCAGGAGGAAGAACGAGGCGACGCCAATCATGACTGTCGCGGGTTAGTGCATACGGAGCCAAGGTAAAGAATATGAGTTGCGGTTACATGTAGAACAGCCTCTATAGATCTTTATCAGCCAGGATGATCAATACCTGGAATAGAAGTCATGCACTCAATCAAGAACAGCCAGCACCAGCCAGCGTAGCCCAGGGGACACCAGGCCGACTGCAGCAAATCCAACGCCAATATCAACTGCAATAATTAGCAAACTGTCAAATGACAGGTGGGGGCTTTCCTACCGAGCTGTGAAGACATCCAGTACCACGCGAGTCGCACGGGAAGCTAGGGTGGCAAGGTTAGCGAGGAGGAACAGCTGAGATTTGCATTCCAGCTACCTACCGCTGGGCCGGTATGAAAGTAGCTGAGGTAGAGAATAGCGTCACTACCACTGTTTAGTGTCTGTCAGCAAGGACATTGGAAATGGGTGAGGTCCTTACGGGATGAAGCCACCTTGAAACGTCGCACTGGGAGAGAGGTCAGCGGGGCGCATGCAGGCAAGAAAGAGCAAGCTCACATCAGGTAGCGAGTTGCCAGAAACGAAGCCCGGCCGCTTAGGAAGAACTGCATGGCGGGGACTACACTGAAGACGCAGATCTGGATGGGAATCCACATGGGATGTCGGGGCCAACACTGCGGTGAGCAGTCAGCATATCAAGGGCGCATGTAGGGTGCAGGTGGCAGTGATGACATACCGCTTGGAGATGACTTGCGACGGAAGCTCCGCCACGAGGAAGTCGACTTGGGAGATGGTTTGGCCAAGGTTCTACATACGAGCTGTTAGTGTACACACGATATTTGGCTTTTGGGCAGCCTACGTAGTCGGCTTGGCTCAGACCTAGATCGTCGAGCATGTTGTCGGAGACCGCATTGCTGAGGTTGTTGCGGTCGATGTTGAGGGCAGCAAACATGACGCAAACCCAGACCTGCATGATTAGCTGTGTGCTGTGTATTCACAGAGAATCGCATGGTATGCTAGCATAGCACTCCGGTCCATCTCCTGCCTGACGCTCGCTTCCCATCACACCGAGAAGGACCTCAGATTCAGTCTCGGACTGCCTCCCTCCGTGACCGATATCATATCCTAATTACACATCTCTCACCACACCGAGAATTATTCGTTCAGGCATATCCATCGCAAATGCTATCCTGGCATTGCTGATAGGTACTCCTCCTCAGTACTTCCAAAGTCTAAGCACCAAACTATATTTGAGCTTGCCAAAGAAGCTCATAATTGGACAGATTGGGTCACCCTATTACGATAATCAGTCGTTGCTCGAGTCCAAGGTGCAGACAAAACTAGACAGAGTCTTAGGTAGTGGCACTGCAGTGCTCTGTGAAGAGGGTCTAACATAGACACTAGACAGTTAGGCTCATCTTGAGATAATCTATCTTCTCGGTCAAAGCCCTGAAGTTCAGCCAAGGTGGGAGCATAACTCAATGCCTGCATTACGTACTGTTGTGCATTGGGGATGTTGAACCAATCAGGGAACAGGGGCCCTATTCAGATGCAATGACCACAAATACGACACCACTAATCTATTGCTGAACATGGAATCAAAGTAGTCCAATAGCTGCCGAGGTAGCTGCCGAGAACGCATGCAGGTCAAATTGTTCAGGAGGAAATATATCAGCCGAGCACGCTCAGACAGTTACACAACAGCTGCACGACGCGAAGCCCAACGATTATTCGTCCATGACTGTGCTTTTCAGTATACCGTGTATCACAAGCTTGACAATGCACTGCCTACACTTCGAGTCAGAGCAGATGGGATGGCAGACCCCAGAGTAGCCTGCAGATTCGGTATAATACAACCCCACCGCGAAGAGCGCTTTCAGTCTCATTGAAGTGATGAGAACGCTGGAAATGGGCGTGACGATTGAAGTATTGATAGTGCAGGTAAACTCAAGAGCTCCTTGGAGGGATAGAATGTGCCGACAATCCAGCTACTCTTTATAACAACCAATGTGATTAGAAAGCTTGTCCGCTTAGGGTTTGACGCCAGGGCCTCGGGCTTGGCTTAAACCGGCACTACCCATCTCAAGTGCTGCTTGAATAGACTCCTCTGCCCAGGCGCAGGCAAGGCTTGTCCTCCTGGTTAGTCTTCCTGCTCCAGTCCAGGACCAAAACTTGCCCTTTCTGTGACAGTTAGTATCCTGACTCACAATGGATCCCAAGCAAGAGAGCGAGGGCGAGGGCGTACTTCGTCAATCCAGCGACCAACAACGCATACCCTACAACCCATCTAATGCGTTCTACAGAAGCTGGAGGTTTTGGGTTGTCTTTGTGGTGAGCTCCCTGGCGTGATGTCTGTCAAGGCAAGGCAATACTAACTCTCGACAGTCGTCCTCCCTTAGCTTCCATGCTGCTCTCCTCGGAACCTCGCCTGGTTGGCATCTACTCCTGACAGAAATACCCGCTATCCTGGGTACAGGTATGTGGCCCTCGGACTATGACGAGTACCAGCAAATGAATTCAGCTAATTACTTGAAGACGAAATCCCGACCTTGAACTGGGCATTCCCCACGCTCCTGTTCACACAAGCCTTTAGCAGCATCCTCTTTGGTCGCCTGTCAGACTACATTGGACGCCGGTGGATCTTCATCGCAGGCAATGTGGTCGCGTTCATTGGATTCGTGGCTTGCAGCAGGGCCTCGCATGGGTATTCGCTATCTGGGCTGGTCCGTTCACCCTTCTTCCTCCTACTGAATCAGTTCGCTTAGGTAACACCGTCCAGCATGTTCTCGTAGGACTCGGCACCGGCGTCCAGGTGATGGCGCCGTTCCTCGCCCTGGCAGAGCTTGTGCCTGTCTACCTGCGGTTTGCTGTGACCGGGGCATGTATTGTCCTGCTGGCCCCCTATCACGCCATGTACCCGGCAATAGGTAGGTAGGGGTTTCGACGACTGTATGTTCCTAGACTGACATCCTTTTTGCACAGCGGAAGCATTGGCCACGAAGACGGCCGAGTCCTGGCGCTGGTGCTACTGGATCAACGCCATCTTTTCGTTTCTCGCGTTTGCGGGATTCGCCACCGCGTACACTCCGCGGCCCTTGAGACGCTTCGATGCGCCCATCCAGAAGCGGAACTGGGTCTCGCTCGTTCTGCTTGCGTCCTCGACCGTGCTGGGGTACTTTGTCATGTGGGGGCACCGGATCTGGCGTTTGTTCTCCCCTGCCCCCTGCATACCATCATAACCTCAGTTCTGACGGGATAATAATACAGCATGGGAGTCGGCGCAGGTTATCGCGCCGATCGTTGTCTCGGGCCTTTTCCTCATCGCGGTCCCGGTCTCTGGTGGGTAGTAGGGCGAACCCGCCTACAACACGAACGATCGCTCACCGGGTATAGAGGCCGTTTACGGCGGCGCGGGCGCTGCGATCCCGGGATACCTGTTTCGCAACTGGGCGACGGTGTCGCTGGTGCTAGCGGGCGCGCTGTGTGGTGTCTTTCAGTGGTTCTTCCCACTGGCCGATGTGCTCATCTTCCAGGGCATCCACGGGCAGAGTGGGATGCCTCTGGCCTGGAATATGGTAATCCCCTTCCCTATGGTATCTTTATGTCTGGCCGTTGCGGCAAGGCTGAGTATCGCTAGAGCATGTTCACGGCCGCCACCGTCGCCGGCTCTATCTTTGCTACCGTTGCTCTGTTCCGTCCTAGGCACGTTAATGTTGTTGGTGGAGCGCTCGTCAGCATGGTCTTCCTCGTTGGGTTTGAAGCTGCGCGTCCTGATCGCTATCGCATGGATCGGGCGTTTAACACCGTCATGGGCATTGGGGTGGGGTATTTTCTTGTTGCCGCGTACACTGCGGCTCCGATGACTGCGAAACACAGAGACATGGGCTGTGTGGTTGGGACAATGGCTGGCCTGCGGACGCTTATTGGGTGTATTCTTTGTGAGTCCACCTTCGCGTTCACTGTCTAATCTAAAAGGCTGTCAAGATGACCGTTTCTAATCCACGCAACCTGTAGGGGCAGTCCTCTATGCGATTGTAAGCAAAGCCCATGAAAGATGCCCGGGTGCTAACGAAGGCGTGTAGTATCTACCAAGGCTCCACCACGACATGATCTCCAGCATCAGCCATTCCGATTCAGGAAGTCGTTTACCACAAGAGACCATATCTGCCCTCGTAGACGGAATCGAAGACGCCCAGGTGACTGGCGACCCGAGCGGATTACTCCAGATTCCGGGGGTAACTATGGGGGTTCTCATGGGTCTCCAGGACGCCATGATCGAGGCAGCCACGAGCGCGTTCAACTTTATCATCTATATCGCCCTCGTCCAGGTAGCTGTGGTTTTGGGACTGGTATTTACAGCGCCTAATCTTGACACATATCTCTCGTCCGCTGTTCTGGCGTATAATGGGGGAAAGGAGATGGGTTCGGATCGGGGCCCGGAGGCTGGAGAGCTGGCCTGATACGGATACGTTTACGCTTACGCTAGCGCTCTCCAGGCGCGTTGTAAGAGGCACCCTAGAAGTTGATATTCGTTCCAATAGGACTGGCTGATATGGTTCCGAGTTTGTTACTACCTCGGGGGCACATTGATAGTGTACCTCGCGTGATTACAGTTGCCCTCAATCCGTAAGCACAAGCATTCAGCGAATAACAATAAACTTCGTCGAGTGCCCAAATTCCCCGGCGACATCAAATCTCAGGTCAACGTACACTTCTGCTCAAGGTTATTCAATGTTCTCTCCGTGTGACAATGTTAGCAAGGGTCGTGGTTGCCGAAAAAAAGACCGATGTCGCTCGGGTTATTTAACATATTCCCAGAAATCGACGACGTCTCTTCATGAACGAGTTGAGCAAACAGAATGGGCTCCTACGATGCGATCATTGTCGGCGCCGGCTTCAGCGGCATTTACGGGCTACACAAGCTGCGCCAGCTAGGTCTCAACGTCAAGGTCTTTGAAACCGGCAGCGACCTCGGAGGCGTCTGGCACTGGAATCGATACCCAGGCGTGCGCGTCGACTCCGAATGGCCCTACTACCAGCTGGGCATCCCCGAAGTCTGGAGGGACTTTTACTTCACCGAGCGGTTCCCCTCGGGCGATGAGATCAGGGCGTACTTTGCCCATGCCGACAGAGTGCTGTACTTGAAGAAGGACATCCAGTTCAATGCTCGCGTCAATTCTGCAACTTGGGACGAAGCGGACTTGCTGTGGACGGTGACCACTGAGGCTGGGCATGTTGCGACGGCCCGGTATCTGTGTCTCTTTACCGGCGTGCTTCATCGCTCGTATATCCCTGGCTTCCCTGATCTTGGGGCGTACAAAGGGCAGGTTTTTCACTCGGCGGCCTGGCCTGAGGGTGTCGACGTCGCTGGCAAGCGGGTTGCAGTGATCGGGGCGGGGGCTACTGGAGTGCAGATAGTCCAGGAGCTGTCGAAGAAAGCTAAGCACTTGTCGCTCTTCATGCGTCGCCCACCGATTTGTTTCCCTATGAGGAACCGCCCCGTCACACAGGCTGAAGAGGACTGTTGGAAGCCCTACTACCCACTCCTCTTCCAGGAGAGCAGGAAGTCGCCTATCGGCTTTCCAGTCAGTCGACCGACAAAGAGCATCTTCGAGGTTTCCGACACCGAGCGCAATGAATGCTACGAGTCGCTTTGGCGCTCCGGCGGATTCAACTTTGGCGCAGGCAACTACCCCCAGATACGCATCGACAAGAAGGCGTCGCGCATGGCGTATGATTTCTGGGCCGATAAGACGCGCGCTCGCATCAAGGATCCTGTCAAGCGGGACTTGATGGCGCCTGTCGAGCCTCCGTATTGGATTCTGACGCGGCGATCACCGTTGGAGATTGACTACTACGAGTGCGTGGACAGGGAGAACGTTGAAGTGGTGTCGTTGCTGCAGACCCCGATTGAGAAAATCACCGCGAGTGGGATACATACTGCAGACGGCCAGAATAGGCAGTTTGACTATATTGTTTGCGCGACGGGGTTTGAGAGCTTTACTGGGTCGTAAGTGGTCTACGCGTGCGTTAGTGAGTGTTGGGTCACTGACGGCTGCCAGGGTGGCTACGATGAACGTCAAGAGCAAAGACGGGGTGCTCATCAAGGATATATGGGCGAAAGGCATACGCACGTACCTCGGGATGCTCGTGCATGGCTTCCCAAACTGCTTCCTCAGCTACAACTCGCAAGGTCAGTGACTCCACCATATGCTACTGCCATGAAGCTAAACAACAACCAGCACCAACGGTAATCGGCAACGGGCCCACGATCCTGCAGTGTCAAATCGACTTCATCGTCGACGCAATCGCCAAGATGCGCGAAGAGGATCTAGACCGCATTGAGGCCACGGCCGATGCAGAGCAGGGCTGGGTCCAGATGATCAACGAGGTGGGGGGCAAGACGCTGGCCGCGGAGACGGAGTCGTGGTGGACCGCAGCCAATGTGCCTCGCCAGCCGAAACAATTCTTGACGTATGTGAAAGGGATCGGTAACTACGAAATGGAGTGTAGGGAGACTCTGGATGGGTGGAAGGGGTTTGATGTGAGGAAGAGGGGTGGGCTTAGCATAGCCGACGTCAATGCGTAGGCCTGAGTCAGACCACCGTAGTATTCTCTAGAGCGGTCATTCACATGCGTTCAACTAATTGAAAGCCAGTCTCCCGTGTTTGTTGCTGCTAGAGTGTGCTTAGCGTTTTATCCTGGTGTCAATGCATTCTTCCCCGCAAACTTTGCAGGGTTATCTGCATGCTAATATACGCTCTGTTCAATCAGAGAGAGGCAATACAATGCAGCAGCCATCCATTGGCGTCTTTAGGCTGTATCTTGGATGGCTCCAGCCTGAACCCTGTGATAAGAGGTATGCGTATCAGTATAGCTGGGTCCATATACTATGCTCGTAAGACAAGTGTCCGTTGACGGCGAATTCTAAATAAACCGACACTTCCCACCCCCTAAACCTGGATACCCTGCTATCCTGAACCCTGACTACGAACTCAATTATCCTAGGTATGGCCGCCCTCGTCTTCTCAGCAGGATGCATCGTCCTCGCGCTCCTGGTCCTCCACTACAGCTACAACATCTTCCTCCACCCCCTCACAAAATACCCCGGCCCCAAGCTCCGAGCCGCAAGCCAGATCCCCTTCCTCCTCGGCCTAATCAGCGGCAAACACCACCTCCTCATCAAGGACCTCCACGAGCGCTACGGGCCCGTGGTGCGCTTCGCACCAGGCCACCTCTCCTACATCACAGCCGACGCCTGGCGCGAGATCTACGGCCACAAGAAAACCGGCCAGCCGGAAATGCGCAAGGAGGTCCGCTTCAACGTGCCGGACCCCAACGCACCAACTGTCTTCCTTTCCTCCCGCCAACAGCACGCCCACTACCGCCGCCTCCTCTCCCATGGCTTCTCGGATCGCGCGCTGAGGCTCCAGGAGCCGCTCCTGCGCCGCTACACTGACCTGCTCGTCCACGGGCTGAGACAGGCTTCCGCAAGCGGGAACACGGTCAATCTAGTCGAGTGGTTCAACATGACCACCTTCGACATCATCGGCGACCTCACCTTCGGCGAGCCCTTTGGGTGTCTGGCGACAGGAACCATCCACCCCTGGGTCCGCGGGATCTTCGACGGCCTCAAGGCCATCACGTACCTCACCGTCGCGCAACACATCCCGCTGCTCGGGCCGTACATGCAGGACCTGCTGAAGCTGGTGATGCTCAGCGACGCGTTCAGGGAGCGCCGCGCGCACTTCGAGTACTGCCACGACAGGGTCGTCCGCCGGCTAGGCAGCACTGCGCACCGGCCGGACTTCATGCAGGGCATCCTGAGCAAGCCGCCCGGCAGGGGCATGGTGTTCGCCGAGCTGGTTAGCCACTCGTCCGTGCTCGTCATTGCGGGCAGTGAGACGACCGCGACGCTGCTGGCCGGCGCGATGTTCCTGCTGATGGCGAACCCGCGGGCGATGCGGAAGCTGGTGGATGAGGTTAGGGGGGCGTTTGGGGGTAGTGGGGAGATTTGCATTGAGGCGATCAATCGGCTTGTCTACCTGCATGCGGTTATTGAGGAGGCGCTGCGCTTTTATCCTCCTGTTGCTGTTGGGCTTCATCGCGAGGTGCCGGCAGGAGGGTGGCTGATTGGTGGGCGATATGTGCCGGCCGGGGTAGGTGTCTTTATATATTTCCGCCGTTCTTCATGTTGACTGGAACAGACCGCAGTGACGGTGAGCCACTACGCGGCGTACCACTCGGCAACGAACTTCCAGCAACCTGACGAATTCATCCCCGAGCGCTTCATCGACAAGGCGAGGTTCAACGACAATCGAGACGCGTTCCAGCCCTTCCATGTGGGGCCGCGGAACTGCATTGGGAGAAAGTGAGTTGTGTGCTGTGTGTAGACGCCGACCAACGCTGACTCTTCTTTGCAGTCTCGCATACGCGGAGATGAAGCTCATCCTGGCATGCCTGATCTTCCATTTCGATTTCCAGCTCAGCGACAGGACGGGCGACTGGCTGAGGCAGAAGACGTTTATCATCTGGGAGAAACAGCCGCTGCTGGTGCATCTGACGCCTGCACAACATGCATAAAGTGGACATAAATCTGTGTAGTGATATGTACATAAAGAGTGGGTTTTTGTGCAGATTATGCAGCGATCATCGCGACTATTTGCAGCCCACCCTTGGCTCCAGCTCTCTTCCTCTGCTTCTTTCTTCTGCCCCTCTCCCCTTAAAATATTCAAATCTCTTTGACTTGCTGTTCTCTACCAAATACCTACACTCGTTTTGCATTCATTCCTTTGTTCAACACCATGGCCGACCACGCCTTGTCCGACAAGGCCGGGTCCGGTCATAAGCGCCGCCTGCCACCATTCCTGGACCACTTCAACGCCCGCGAGCTCAAGATCTTCTTCCGCTGCTGGGTCGCCGTCTGGGTCGCTTCGCTGCTGATCTTCATCAACCCCGTCGCGGCAAACTTCGGACAGGCCACGTTCTTTGCCAGGTGAGTGCGCTGCCCCGGAGTCTGCAATGACGCAATGCTGACCGGATCCCAGCATGGTTCTGTTCATGCTCCCGCCGTCCGGCGTCTTGTTTGTATACATCCTCGGCGCGCTCTCGCTGTTTGTCGGAATCTTTCTCGCATGGGCTTGGGGCGTTATTGCTATGAAGGCTGCGCTGGCTGCTAGACCGGCTGCTGACACCCAGGCCCGACTCGCTGCGCTGCAGCAGGCTGCCGTGGCCGAGGCGCAGGACACTGGAGGCTCGGTGGCAAGTATAGCCTCGCGCTTGGTGTATAATGGGTGGATGCTGGATGCGCGCGTCACTTCGGTCTTCTTTTGTATGATGTGTCTCTTCATCTACTTCATGGTGGGTTGGTCTATATCAATTAGGGAATTGTCACTGACCCTATTACAGGCGCGCCTTCGAGCAGCGAATCCCAAGACGGCATTGACCTCAATCTTTGGCATTATCATCGCTGATTTGTTTCTCTGCTACGGTCCCGTTCTACCCTCCTTCAATGGAACGTTGCCTGTGTCGCTGGTCAAACCAGCAGCTGCCGGCGTTGGGCTGGGCGTCGCGTGTTCGATTCTGTTCTTCCCGCGTTCCAGCTCAGACATTATCCAGGAGGGTATGGAGGATCTCCTTGGACTACTCAAGTCGTCCTTGCAGTTCTCCCACTCGTCCATCGGAAAGAGCGAGGACCCGGACCTCAAAGACCTCCAGAAGCGTAGGACAAGAATCATCCAGCAGTATCGCGTGCTGGAACCCTCCTTTGCATTCCTCCCCCTCGATTTTCATATCGGCAGCTGGGGTCCTGAAGCAGTTGGCACCTTCCGCGAGCCGCTTCGCCGTCTGGTTCCTGCCATCCTGGCCCTAGCAGACTTCCACAAGGGTACGGCAGAGAGCAGGATGTACGCTCAAGGACTCCGAGATGCATCGATTAAAGACACCGACAGCGACCTGGATGAGAAGAAGGAACGCAGGGTTGGCGCGCATCACCGGTCGCAGCTTGCCGAGTTGGTCAGAGGACTAGAATATACCGAGCGTCACTCCGTCAACGAGGACATCGCAACCCGACTGACTGACCTCAGCAGCAATGCGATGGCGACTTGTTTGGAAGGGCTAGATGTGATCAGTGAATGTATTACCTTTGCTGGACGCCAGCGCTGGTACCACAAGGCGTCCCCTGCAGAACACGAAGAGCTGAACGAGAAAACCAAGGCAACGCTCGAGAAACTGCAGCAGACAAGAACAGCTTTCTTATCCGAGATGACACAGTCTCTCCTGGACGCATATGGGCCGGCACTGGACAGCTTCGACCAGACGCAGCATAACCGGGCCGACCAGCTGGCAGGCATCATCCTCAGCATGAACTTCCAGGAGCACATGGCCAACGCAATGGAAAGGACCGAGGAGCTGCTGGCAGGCATGTCCGCTGTCCTCCC
This sequence comes from Aspergillus incahuasiensis, assembly GCA_003719405.1. NCBI lineage: Eukaryota > Fungi > Ascomycota > Eurotiomycetes > Eurotiales > Aspergillaceae > Aspergillus > Aspergillus incahuasiensis. The sequence goes on from RHLP01000916.1 coordinate 12,499, forward strand.
GGACGCCTCTCATATACGTTTTTTCGTGCCAAAGAGCTTGAAGTACGCGGGCCAGTGGCTCATTGGGAAGAAGAACAAGGCGCCCAACATGGCAGCGACCACGGACGACAACCCGGATCAGACGCCAGCAGGAGATGCCACGCGGTCTGCGCAGGAGAAGCTGCGAGTCCGTCGTGGGTATCGGCCTCGGGCGCGCCATCCATTAGGCAGAGCCATTCTTGGAATCTACCACTGGTTCACCTCCGACGAGGGATTGTTCGCGCTGCGAATGGTGGTGGTGACGATTGCCGTGGCCATTTCCGCGGTTCTTCCAAGCACTGCTGGATTCTTCTACCGTGAGCGAGGCTTCTGGGCGCTGATCATGTCGCAGACCGGCCTGTTGGTGTACATGGCCGACTTTACTTTCTCCGTGCTTGCCCGGGTGATTGGTACTATTTCCGGCGGACTCTTAGGGCTGGTCGCCTGGTATATCGGCTCGGGCCATGGACCGGGCAATCCGTACGGCCTATCTGCCACCTTTGCTGTCCTGCTTGTGCTCTTCCTGTGGTGCCGCCTGTATCTGCCGCCTGCGTTCCTCCAAGGGGGGATTATGAGTGCCGCCACGTTCCTGCTGGTTGTTGCCTACAGCTACGTCGATACGTGAGTCGCTCTGTCGATTGTCTTGTTTGAAACTGAAACTAACCCAGCTCTTAGACACACTCCTGCTTACGGCTCGCCCGGTGTCGGATACCAGGTCTTCTGGCGACGCCTTCTCCTCGTGCTGATCGGAATCGGCGCAGCGACCATCGTGCAGATTCTCCCGCGACCCCCCTCAGCAGCACGGCACATCTGCAACTCCCTCTCACAGTCCCTCCGCACTCTCTCTGACCACTACGCCCTGCTCCTCTCCTGCTGGGGCCGCGCAGGCACCGAAAGCAAAACAATCAGCGAACCCATCTGGCTCGAACTCACCGAGTCGCTCGTCCTCCTCGAAGGCCCCATCTTCAACCTGCGCTTCGAGTTCTCCAGCTCGCGCTTCGACTCCGCCAGTCTCGCCCAGGTCAAGCAACTCTGCCACGCGATCAACGGCCTGCTCTCGCGTCTGCTCGTCGCTTCGGCTACCCTCCCGCAGTCCTATAAGGACCGTCTCGCTACGCATATGGGGCTCCTGGACCACCGCTGCATCGGCGAGATTATGGCTGTCCTGGGCGTCGCCGAGCAGGCGCTCCGAACGGGCGATGCTCCCCCGGAGATCCTGCCAACGCCACTTGTCCGGCGGGCGCTTGAGTATTCGCATACACACCAGGGGGACCGCGTTGTGCTGAATGCGGAGGTGCTCCGCGACGAGGATTACCGCCGGTACTGCGTTGCGCTGGCGGCGTATGTGTCGTTCCTCGGCAAGATTGACGAGCTGGTGCTCTGCGTCAAGGGGGTTTTGGGGGAGGCACATTTGGTTGCTCGGGAGTTGGTTGATTTTGTTTGATTCTTCGTGTTGATAGAGTATATAGACATTCTTTTTGTGATAGACCTCCTCTTCTTTTTAGCGCGGGCATGTATGGTAGGACCTTGTAGATAGATATCGCTTAGCGATATATAAATGAGCTTACTTAGCATCATTTGCCATAGTGTATCATAATCATACAACAACGGTAGATCTCTACACTGATAAACTCCTGAACTATGAAGACTACAGAGAGTATATACGATGGTAACTCGGTGCAAGACTAGGTAGGCACCAAAGGGTAAATACTTCGTGCAGTAACATGCAGACCCGTGAGTTGACGACGCCAAACAGCCAGTTCTGACACACTCGTTGGATATCTTAGAGCAGTCAAGTGTTATATTGAAGACGATGCTAAGACCTATACTCACAGAGCACGGGTCACTTGAAGGGATAAGGTATATCAACTCTATACACAAGAACAAGAAAAAACCCAACAAGCAAAAGACAACGCAGTTTTAATCCAAGGCCAGCCCATTCGCCAAACCCCCCTCCGCCTCATCGGGCTCAGGCACAAAATAGAACTTCCCCGGCCGCCCCTGCCGCCGCAGCATCTCGTTCAGCAGATCAGATAGCAGCACCTCTTGCCACCCTTCGCCCTCGTAGCCCGGGACCATCGCGTCGTCCTCCTCTACCACCGCCACAGCCACGTCGGGCCCCTTGTCTCGTGGCGCTGGGGCTGTGACTGCACCGACTGTGGTCGTGGACGAGGCTAGTGTGTGTGTTGCGTCTGAGTCGTCGGATTCCTGGGAGTCTGGGCTGGACACATTTGAGCTCGAGCTGGTTGATCTCCTGCCCCTGCTCCTGGGAGTGGAGAATGTGCGGTGGCGCATTGGGCGTGCGAGAGTGGCTCGCCGTGGGCTTGTCTTCCGCCAGTGGTCTAGACGCTTTGACCTAAGGACTGTAGCCTCGGACGACGGGATCGAGGTTGTTGATACAGCAGAGGATAGTGACGGCGTCAGCAGCGGTGTCTGCAGTGGTGTCGGCTCGGGCGTGTCGTTGGTGGAGCTGGACGCGAGCTGGGGCACGTCGGTTGGGATATCAAAGTAGGATGGTGAGGGAGGCATCCCAACCGCTGAGCGGATGTAGTCGACGACGGCTTCGTGGTACTGATTGCCCACTGGCAGAGCATGGGCGCCTGGGTGCGTCATCTTGCGTCGCCGGGCGGCCCCGATCTGTGCGCGGTCGACTGCAGCGGCCATGTCTGAGGGGACGATCGGGTCGAAGTCGCCCATGAAGTGGAGGAACGGCGTCTCGATGAGCGGGTCCTTGTAGAATGCCTCGAACATCGGGTTCGTCCCCATGTACGCGCCGTATGTGATGCCGAACTTGAGCGGTGGGTGGTCGAGGGTCTTGTAGGCCTCGGGGTACGGATGGGCTTTGGGGAATGTGGCGGCGTAGTCTTCGAACCGTTGTCGTCGCCTCGGGCCTTCCAGTAGTGAGGCTACCATCGTGCCTATCACTGAGCCCTGGCTGAAGCAGATGACTCCGTCGAACGGCCCTTCTGTGCGCAGGATCTCGGCCGCCTTGTCGAGACTCTCGTCGAGCCCCCGTGGGGGGTCTTCCTCGAAGAGCCGGAACCACGCGTTGGTTTGGACTAGATCCGGGTCTTTGAAGTTCTCTGTCCGCTCGCGTCGGATGTCGGAGAGGTAGTCTAGTCTGTCGGATACTTTGTATTCAATGGGGCCCGTGGGGAAGTAGAAGGTTGAGCCGGGGAATGCTCGCTCGATGTGCTCGCGCAGCCGGAAGGTCTTTCGCTCGAACAGCGGGCCTGTCTGCGTGTGCCCGTGGAAGCAGAGAATGCGCATCTTGGCTGGCAAGGATGGATGGATAGGTAGATAGATAGATAGGGTGGTTGCAGCAGGCACCAGTACACGCACTCACACAACCCGGGTATATAACGTGCTATCTTCGCAGCCACTTGGCGCACACGAGAACGATCAAATATATCCCAGCCCGCCGTCTGTCTTCATGTGTCAAGTCCTCAGCCATTGACGACAGTGCGAAGGGCATCTTCCTTCCTTGCTCGCTTAGTCCGCCGCCTGCAGTGCAAGCTATAGGCCAGCCCTCGCCATACTATATTAACCCTACACAAGGATCCAGCCAAGGAAAGCCGCTAAGGAAAGGGGCCTGCCACATGGAAAAATACGCACCGTCTCGCGCTTTGCAACTTTACAAACCGCATTACACGCACGGCTTGTGCGGCCGCGCCCGCAGGAGCCTTCTACCCCTGTCGCCGGCGTGGCCATGGCATGGCCCATCCTGCTCGGGCTCCTGCAGTGGGCCATGTGGCGCTGGGCTGGGTCTGGCACGACAGGACCACGAACTGCGCCATTGCGCTGCACCAGTTGCATCTCCACGGGCTGTCCTGGGCTGGAGGGATCTGGCCCGAGTGTTTCCTTGCAGCCCGGGTAATGACGATCCTATGGCAATGCCACGATCCTGTGCCGCATCCACTCCCGCTTCCTTTCCTCTTGCTCCTGCAATTGCATTCGGCGTCCGGCCGGATCAGCTCAGCTTAGGCCACTCCCACTTGGCCCTCGTGGTTTCATGCAGTGCCATCAACGTCTTACCAATCTTATTCTCTCCGGCCGGGCCCACTCTGCTGCTGCTTCAGGCCCCTCCGCGTGCAACGCAACGACAGGTCAGACTGCCGTTGCGCCATGTGGGCGTTCTCTTGCACTTGAGGGGCGAGCCCGGGGCTGAAAAGCCTGCTGATGCGTGCTTACCGTGCAGAAGCAGCAGTAGTCATCCTCTTCTTCACCAACTGCAGAACCCCCACTGTGCATGTACCGGTAATCTGTAAGCTGATGCAAGTTCGGCCGTAGGAACGCGCGATAGCCACTCAGAGGCACAGCTGAGCGCATACGGTACGTACGTTGGTGAGCCTCATATTGCCCCCCCCCCCCTGCACGGTACTCGGAAGTTTTCATGATTCGACGGCGAGCAACTCACGTTCCAGTCCAAAGCACGATCATGACCCGCTCTGGCCCTGCAATCCTTGCTCGCTCTACTATAGGTACATCCAATTGGATACCCGGGTTGCCGAGTCGCCGATGGCGAGACGATACTACGTAGGGGCCAAATGCATGAAAAGCCAATTTGAGGGATGATGTAGGGAAGCTTAGAATGCGTAGCCTATACGACTACTCCAGCGTCGAGTGCACAAGGTGGCGAGCGGATCCTACTGGCAGTCCAGCCCCCAAGGTCCCAGTCGTCTAATGAAAGGGCGAAGTAGATGGCCCGTCGAGTCACGTCAGGTCAGAACAAGTACACTGCATTCCAGTCTAACAACCTAGCCCGTCTAATCCTTCTTCAAATCAGACAGCTTCTCGGCAACCCCATCCCTCGTCACAATGAGCATCTGCAGCGCGTCGCCAACCTCGATGTGCCGCTCCGTGGCGCTCGCGTACGCATCCCGCACCAGCTTCTCGGCCGTCGCCTGGCTCAGCGGCTGCAGGCGCGGCACTTGGCTGTCGAGGAAGGGCAGCATGAGGCTGCTCGCTTCGCCCGCGGCGCAGTGCGTGCGCTTCTCGATGCAGCCCGCCGGATCGAAGTGGTAGACCTAGATTATAGTATTAGCAAGATAGCTAGCTCTGCGTATGCCGTGCTGAAATGAGATGGAGAACGCACAGCACCATGCCCCTCCTCATCCACCCCCGCCAACATCGTCAGCAGCTGGTACGGGAAGAAGCGCTTCTCGTAGAGAATCGTCGAGACGCGCTGCGCGCACGCCCGCAGGCTGATGTTCCGCCCGTGCTGGTACCTGTACATGGCCGCGACGGCGTCGAGCCGCTCCTTGAGCGCGTGCCCGTCCGCCGCGAACCCGCTGACCGAGAGGACGATCGAGCGGTCCGCGCAGTCCTGGATCGTGAACACCTTGCGCTCGTGCCGCGTGTTGATGTTGTACCCGGCGGTGGAGCGCGTGTCGCCGGCCAGGATCGCGAACCCGGGCCCTGAGACGCCGAGCGTGACGCCGCCGTTGGAGGTGTATCTGCGTGGGCATGTGTTATGGCGGAGCGATTTGACCGGGACTAGAATTGGATGGGTTGGTAGGCTAGGGCCGGGCTTACGGGTAGAATCTAGTTTCTTTGGCCATGGCGAGGAGAGTTCCTGAGTCAGGGCTGGGAGTGGGTGGAGGGTCAGCGCTAGCAGAGGCGTATGGGCAGAGAATAACAACACCAGATGGTTCCGGCTAGGCGCTGCGAGGGCCGGGGCGGTATATAAGGCTCGCTCGCAGGGCAGGCAGCACGGCTGCGTCAGAGGGGGCGTCTGTTTGGCCTGTTCCACGACCGGCGTCAGCACTATCCAGCACTATTCCCCTTCGATGCGCGTCTGGCCCCTTTCGTGATCGGCTGGCTAAACACAAGCAGTTAGTGTATACTAGCCCTGTTAAGAGACCCACTGCCTGGCTGAAGAACATAATCAGATTATTCTATCGCAGTCAGTCCGGAAAAGAAAGTCTATTCTAGTCTAAGCCTTTGCTGCCACACACTCGTACAAACACCATCGTGATCACCTCATCCTCATCGCTCGCCCGCAAACACCGCCGACGCCGCGTACAGGTCCATCGCCTGCCCCTGCCCACCACTCACGCCCCAGTCAAGCAGTGGCAGTGGGTCAAACAGCTGCAGCGCTGGCGGGGCCACGGCCACGTTGAAAGCCGGCGCGTCCACGCCCAGCGGCTGCTGCTGCTGCTGCACGGCCATCCCCATCTGGAGGCCCTGCACCTGCATCTGCATCTGCATCTGCATGGCCACGAGCTGGGCAGCGCTGAGCCCGCACGTCCCAGACTGGCGGTGGAAATTGCGCGCCGTGCTGCGCGTGAAGACCCGCCCGCAGTCCGGGCACGGGTGCACCTTGGCCTGCCCGTTCTTCTCGCGCAGGTGTCGCCGGTAGTTGCCCACGGACGAGAACTTGCGGCCCTCGCACCCGTGCTCCCAGCAGCGTATTGATGTTGATGTTGAGGTGCTGGGAGGGGTTGTGTTGTGTTCTGGTAACGTGGCTCTGTAGGCGGCTTGGTCTTGGCTTTGGCTCTGGCTCTGGATCAGGGACGGGCCCTGGCCGTGGCCGTGTCGGGTTGTCCCGACTCCGCAGGCTTGCATGGGGCGGACTTGGTTGGCGAGGGGATTGTGATTGGGATTGGGGCCGTTGGGTGGGCCCGCGGCTGGGTGGTGCTCTGGGCTTGTGCTGGGATCGTTTATCCGGTACGAGTCTTGGGAGGGCCACGAGGTTGAGGTTGAGTATGCGAGGGAGGATTGTGAGTGCGGGACTGTGCTTGAGTATGGCGATGGCGTGGTGTATCTTGAGTATGTGTGTTCTGAGCCCTCGAGGATGGCCATGGTGGGATCCTGGTCTGGGTGCAACCCAAAGGGATTTGTGTAGAAGTGCGTGGTGTTCATGATGACTGAAAGAAAGTCGTCGTGATGAGCTCGTGGAGTAAAAAAGACAGCGTGCAGTCACCCAGCGGTGGATAGAGGACCACCGTGACAACTCTTATAGAGGCTTCAGCGGCGGATGTCATCACATCGCGGGATCTGCAGGCTGGGGCCAATTGCGCATCCTTCTCAGCCAACAGTGGAGTTCTTCACCGATGCATGAGGGCCCTCCGACCTGCTGCAGCCCTTCAGGGTAAGCGCTAGGCTGTCTGCAGCCGGCCCAGCTGAGGGTCCGCGCTGACCAAGCCTGACAGCATTCGTATGCGCTTTACTCGATACATTTGGCCCCAGCAGATGCAATATACTCCGAAACGCCTCCCATTAGTCTATGTATGTATTCTGTGTGGCTAGACGATGTCGCCGCGCTCTACCCTGCCCTGCCCTACTCTACTTCTTGGCCGGCCCCTTTGGCACCCGCCTCCATTCCATGCCTAGCACGCCAATGATGGACACCGCCGCCAGCCCGATCGACAGGTACCACGTCTTGACAATGGCCTGGTTGCACAGGTCCATCAGCACGCTCAGGTCCGCCGCCGGGACCAGGTTGCGGATCTCGCGGTTGCCCGTGTTGAGGACTTGCTGCTTGTCGATGTGCGGGAATCGGCTGCTGATGCTCGACGACAGCGTGCCCGTGTAGATGGTGTCTGCGGCCGAGAGCGCAATGGTGCCGCCTAGCGTCTGTGCGAGCACAATCAGCGAGATGCCGATCGGGATGTCGTTCATCGGCAGCAGGATCTGCACCGCGACGAGGGTCTGCTGGAGGGCGCATCCTAGACCGACACCTGCGGGGACTTGGAACCCGAGCACGTCGCGGATGGGCGAGGTGTACTCCAGGGTGGAGAGGAGGCCCATTCCGACGGAGAGCAGCGCGGTGGCGACGATCATGAAGGGGACGTAGTGGCCGATGACTGGGGTGAGGATGCCGCAGAGCGTGGTGAAGACGACGGCGGCGCCGATGATGGGCAGCAGTTTGACTGCAGAGGATATGACCGAGAGGTCCTTGATGACTTGGAGCCAGATGGGGAGCTGTAGCATGTCAGCCAGCGGTCCTGCACGGTTGTGAAGAGAGAGAACTCACATAGTATTCAAGGATGAAGCCCGTCCCGGAGGTGCAAAAGGAGAAGAACATGCCAAAGGCGATACTCCTGCGCGTCAAGATCCTCATCGGAACGAGCGCATCATCGCCTTTCCTCTTCTGCACCAGCATGAACGCAACCATGACCACACCAAACAGAATGAAGAGAACGATGATGCGCGCGTTCTGCCAGTTATACTCCTTGCCCCCCCAGAGCAGCGCCAGGATCAGACACAGGATCGAGGCAAGGAACAGCGCAAAGGCCGGCAGGTCCAGCATCGCGATGCGCTCCTTCCACGTCTTGACATTTGTAGTCGGGGCCTTGAGCTTGAGCATGAAGATGATGATAACGAAGGTCGGGGCGGACATGATCGGGTTGATGTAGAAAATCCAGCGCCAGGTGGTGCCGCTGATAATGCCGCCAGCCAGGAGCGGCCCGCAGATGAAGGCGCAACCATTGACTGCGCCGAGGATGCCGTTGAAGACTGCGACTTTGGACCGGGGGACCGACTGCGAGAGGATGGTGAGGGCGCCGGAGAGGAGTCCGCCTGCGCCAATGCCTGCGATCGTGCGGCCACTAAACAGTCAGTACCAGCTTCCAAGAACGCGACGCGACGACCGACTTACAGAATCAAGGCAATCGAGTTGGGCGCCGTGGCGCAGATGATCGAGCCGACCTCAAACAGGGCGAGCGCGCCCAGGTAGACAAGTTTGACCGGGAGCATCGAATACAGCCGGCCAAAGACCAGCTGGAACGCGCAGTCGGTAAACAGGTACGCAGAGCCATACCAACCAATGTCCTGCAGCGACTGGAACTCGTCGGTGATGGTTGCGACCGCAGTGCCTAGTACGACCTCGTCCTGGGGCTGTTAAAAGCGATCTATCGACCAGGGAAATACCTACCAGAGCGACTTGGAACACCGACAGACACAGGCCGATGAAGACGAGCGAGAATTTAAGATGCCCGATGTAGACGACCTCTTCTTCCTCGTCGGGCTGCTCGGAGGGGGCCACTGCTGAGCGCTCGCTGAGCTCCTCCGGGGTGAGCGCAGGGGTCTGGGTCTTTTCCAGATCGGACATGGCGGGTGGAGGGATGGATGGGAAAGAAGATGGACGGTCGGAGCTACATGGTCAAGAGCGAGCGAAGGGTTTGTAAAGGATTTGACATGCAGGCATCCGAGGTGCGCGGCGAAGGGGTTAGGCAGAGCGACATGCGTCAGCCAGCTCCGTTTCTTTGTTTTTGCAGAGGCCCGCTGATTGGTGGGCAGCCGCATGTTTCTGTGCCTGTATTGAAATGTTTTATTGGCTGCTCTCGTTTGCAAACGGCCCATCTGCAGTCCGCTGCAACTGGCTAGCCTGGGGGCCAGACGGTCTCACTGAGCTCCATACACTCAGTCAGCCCCATCAGACCAGGCCAGGGTCTCTTCAGCCTCTGCCCGGTTAATTACAGTCGTATCAATCTGACACTACTGCCTGCTCTGCCCAATCACGGTCTGTCCGCCCGAGAATGCACCAAGGAAGGGCTAAGGAAGGGCCCGCCCGGCTGAGTATACGCCATAGTATAGTATACACTATAGTATAGTATACGAAAATGGATATATCTGCACGACAAGACTCTCGTCTCTGGGCACTCTGTAATCAAACGTCCGAAGTCAAGTCAACATGATCTTTACTCCGCCAGCATGGGGCCCCCAGATGATGCCCATCCCCGACTCCTCGCCCATCCACGAGTTCCTCATCAAAAAAGACAGTCGCCATCTGTACAACTGGAAGGAAGACAGTCCTGCCTTTACCTGCGCTGTCTCTGGCCTGTCGTACACCATCCAGACAGTTTCCGAGCGCATCGATGCTCTTGCGCGCAGCCTTGCCAGTGAGCTCGGATGGGCGCCGAACTCCGGCTCGCCCTGGGACAAGGTCATTGGCATTTTTAGTTTCAACACGGTATGAGCTCGATCTAATCAAGCGCTATTTCTTCTGACGGAACAGCTCGACTTCCTCGTCGCATCATGGGCGATTCACCGCGTTGGCGGCGTGTGCCTGCTCATGCACCCGACCAGCTCTGCCGCTGAGATCAAGAGACATATCGAACTGACCAAGTGTCGCGTTCTCTTTAGCTGTCGCTCATTACTGCCGACTGCCACGGAAGTGCTCTCAGAGAGCAATATCCAAAACCCCAAGGTCTACCTGCTGGACCTGCCAGAAGAGCTCGGGAACCCCCCGACCCTCCCGGACCAGGGCCAAAGCACCGTCGAGCAACTGATCCAGCAAGGAAAATCCTTGCCGGCAATTGAACCACTCCAATGGTCCGCCGGCCAGGGCAAAGAGCAGGTCGCGTACCTGTGCCCGACCAGCGGGACATCCGGGCTCCAAGTAAGACCCTCCCTCCCATCCCTGCATCGCTGTCTGGTTGGGCTCCAGCTGACCGTCAAGAAACTCGCCATGATCACGCACTACAACATCATCGCCAACGTCATCCAAGCAACCACCTGCGAGGCCGGCCCGAAAAAGGGCAAGTCCGAGGTCGCGCTGGGCTTCCTCCCCCTCAGCCACAGTTACGGCCTCATCCTGGCGCACCTGACGGCCTGGCGCGGCGACACCTACGTCCTGCACGCGCGGTTTGACATGCAGGCTGCACTGGCGTCGATTGAGAAGTTCAAGATTGAGAGACTCTATCTCGTCCCCCCGATTATCTCCGCCCTCGTCAATAACCCCTTCCTGCTGGAGCTCTGCGATACCTCCTCCGTGACGTCCGTGGTTACCGGCTCAGGGCCGTTCGGGCCGCGTCTGGCAGAGGCCCTGAGCAAGGTTCGTCCGACCTGGGAGGTTTCTCCTGGATATGGTGCGTCCACTCCTTCCCCGTACAACATATATAAATGGAGAAGACTAACAGCCCAGGCCTCACCGAAACCGCAGTGATCATCTCCATTACCGACCCAAACGACTTCTACCTCGGGGCCGACGGCCTCCTCGTCCCCGGCGTGCAAGCAAAGCTCATCAACGCCGACGACGTGGAAGTCGACGGCTACAACGAGCCGGGCGAGCTCCTCCTCAAATCGCCGAGCATCATGAAAGGCTACCTCGGCCAGGAAGCCGCCACGCAAGAGGTCTTCGACGCGCAGGGGTGGCTGCGCACGGGCGACATCGCCGTCTTCCGCCTGACGCACAAGGACGGCCGCGAAACGGCGCACCTCGACATCGTCGACCGCAAGAAGGACATCATGAAGGTCAAGGGGCTGCAGGTGGCGCCGGTGGAGATCGAGGCCCATCTGGCGGCGCATCCTGCTGTCGCTGAGGTGGCGGTTGTTGGCGTGCGCGATGAAGATGCGGGCGAGCGTCCGTTTGCGTTTATTGTCAGGAATCCCAGGGCTATGATGGATGTGGATGAGGATGCGCTCAGGGCGGATCTGAATCGCCTTGTTGAGGCCACCCTGAGTGAGCCGCATTGGCTGCGCAAGAATATTCGCTTTGTGGAGGAGTTTCCCAAGAGCAGTAATGGGAAGCCGCTGAAGTATAAGCTGAGGCAGATGTTGACTGCGTAGGGGTTCAAGAGGTTGGCAGATATATATAACGGGCAATCATGGAAAGCGTTTTTATCCCCAGCGAACAGTTCTTTTCATTGCCAATTATCATTCACATCACATTCTGTTTCTTAGTTGTTTAGATGTTCTATCATTCTCAAACTTCTTTTTTTTTCAAGCTTCAGTCTCTACGTAGTTGCCTATATACAGTTTGAGCACTCTGAGAATGACCCGTAACTTGGAAACGTATTGAGTACAAAGCACTACTGATAGTCTATAGGCATAGGCAGGGTAATAGAAATTATTGCTCCTGTCGAATTCAAACAATACCAAGGCAGGGTTCAGACTAGAGGCCTACAACGGCTTGGCCATAGCATAAGCTCACAACTTGCAAGCGCTTTGGACAATAAGTATCAAACAACTTTGGATCAAGGTATCGCTATCAAACAAACAACTCCGTCCGAGCCTCATGGACCTTAGCTCTGGTAAAGACCCTGTTCCCACTCGCACTCGCAGGCGGACCCTCAGCGGAAAAGAAGCCCGCCTCAACCAGGGTCTTGATATTGCTCCTAATCGCAGCATCAACACTCCCCGACCCGCCCTTCTCAGGCCTCTGCACGCCAAACTCCATTGACGGATCCTGCAGCATCGCCAGCACCGGCAACAGCGCCGCCTGCTTCGACTTCTGGCCCACCACAAACTCCTGCGCCGCCGTCTTCCAGCTCTCCGCACTCATCCCCTCCAACTCAATCCCCGTCTGCGCCTGCACAAGCTCCCAGAAGCGCGCAACCGTCGTGCCGCAGTCGACATTATCCACCGCCGGCGCCTCTCCTGTGTTTGTGTCCGCGTTCGTAGCAGCAAACGTCGTACTCAGAATCCTCGTCGCCACCTCCTCTGCATCCGCAACAGCCAGCCACAACTCGCCGCCCTCCGCAGGATACGCCCCGATCAAAACACAAGCCTGCACAAGCTTCCACAGAAAGTCATCCGTATTCGGCACCGCATCCCGCTCCGTCCCAATCACCCACCCAGGCCGCACAATCGAGACCCGATGATGCACCCCCTGCGCGCCCGCAAACCGCGCCACCAGCTCCTCCGCCACAAACTTGCTCTGGCTGTACCCATTCGCCCGCTCCAGCGCCTTCACGAACGCACCGACATCCTGCCCAGCCGCCCGCTTCAGCCCGCCCGACACAAACGTGAAGCTGCCCCCCTCCGCCCACTGCGCCACAGCCGCCAGCAGCTCCACCGTCGAGTCCACGTTCACGGCCTTGAG
>RHLP01000917.1:0-20667 GCA_003719405.1 Aspergillus incahuasiensis
CAACACCGGCAACGCCCCCAATGCTTGCAGCATCTGTAACGCCTGCAGTGCCTGCGATGCTCGCAACGCCCACAACGCCCCCAACACCCGCAACGCCCGCAACGCCCCCAACGCCGCCAACGCCCGCAACACCATCAACACCACAGTCGCCGCAGCCACCGCAGCCGGTACGTGGTCTGGATTGCATTGACAAGGCCAGCTTCGTGCTTGGAATGATATATGCTTGCCTTTCGGGACCGCGTAGAGATGGGCAATGAGAAGAACGAAGAACCGCAGGGGGATCATGGATGAGCACAACTCGGGTGGTCCGGCGCGCCAAGCTCTCGGTCTTTGATTCATTGTTTCTGTTATGGCGTGAGGGCTTCTTTGGCCGTTCCTCATTTGGGTGGACATTTCACGACAGTACTAGTCTCTTATCGTTCGAGTCAGCTGTGCTAGTCAGAACAACCAATAGCATCATTTTCTGACCTTCCACTGTTGCCCGTAGCCGTATATAGAATATGGCTTTGTCTTCCGAGGCCCTGGCCCGGGGCGAGGGGGCAGCCAAGCCGAGTCAAATCATGGGTTGGGTTGTTGGATCCGGCAGATTGCTGGCCTGGATAAAGAGGAGGATGAGCCGTTGTTTCCTATTCTAGAGCCATCTGTCCCCGCCAGTCATCGAAGGCCGGCTCTCTAGACAAAGCGAGGGGGCGCCTGTCCAGAGCCAAAGCCCAGGGCAAGCTCAATAGAGATCCCAACCGCAAAGGGCCTCGACATGCAAGAGGTAGCGGTACGCAACCGAGCGTTGGGGTTCTCCCTACTGCTCGACCACTACCCCTCTCAGTGTAATGCGACGATGCTATCCTTAGCGAAGACGGTGGAACAAGGGCGGAGCGCGGCGGTATGGTAGGCATGCTTTGGGTAGGGTTGCTTTTTCCCGACCGGGCCTGGGCAACGCCAGCGCCAACGGTCGGTCCGTGTTTCTCGAGTCTCGCTGACTGCCGGTATAGGATAGGATCGATCAGCCCTCGCATGATCTTTCGCTATTGTTGGCTGATTATTTGGGCGGGGCCGTTCGTCCCTTTGTCTCGCTGAGTGCAGCCACCGCCACCAACCCCGGGCGGTTCGCAGAGTCGAGTCGAATGCGAGTCATTGAGCTCGGAATGCAACGATGCAGACAAAGGGCGATGGGGCCGGTCAGTGGTATTCTCCGTCTTGGGAACAAAAGCAGCCCGGCCCAAGTCTCAAGTCGAAAGATCAGTTGCCCCCGTGTTGCGAGCCGTCCATCCCACCCGTGCCATCCTTGCTATAAGTAGAGCGTGCCCCATCGCTCAGAGGATCCCATCTCCTCCATCCATCGAAGCAACACACTCCTCTGCTCTGCTCATCTTCTAGCACTCAATCTCGTACACTACACAGCCATCTCATCCATCTCCTCCCTCCAATCCATCCATCCATCTCACTCAAGATGCCAGCGCCTTTCCAAGCCTACGTCATCACAACCGACGCCACAGTAAGTCCAGTCCCATTCAGTCCGTCCCTCTCTCCCAGCTACCGCATCCAGCAATCCCACATACAGACTGCCGATCAGGAAGTGAGTGGGCTCGCTAATTCGTGCCACACTGCAGAAGGAGGCAGCGGGACATATTACCAAGCGTTCTGCGCTGGTGACCGCCGCTTCAAAGGCGGACTTTGACGCCTTCTGGACGCTTGCCCAGAACGAAGTCCGTCAGGGTGGTATAGCAAGGCCGGAAAATTCCCGTTTCAAGAAGCTCAACGACCACTGGTATGTTCTCGAGAGCGGACGGGATCTTGTCAGCTGGTGGAACGACCACCGCAGAGCCGCGGGACTCGATGAGCTGACGTCGCGCGTCATCGTCACCCATGCTCACACGGCAGCTGGATGGGCCCCTCTCAGCTATATCCAGTGAGAGTGGGCCGGCGATCTTGAAAAGTATGCATGTGTGCTGCGAGTCCATGTACGCACAAACATACGTCTATATATCTATTGATGTATCCACATGGAGATTGCTCGGCTCTGCTGAAGGGGCAGGTCGCTTCGTATGGTTGGCGACGCCTGGTCGGCTACGGAGGGATGTTCGAACGTTGGACGCCTTTGTCATTTTTTCTACTCGGGCTGTGGTCTTGTTGCGCTGTTGTTTCTTCTGTTTCCGATCCTGCTATGTGCTTTCTCGCTACGACCTGGTGGGCTCACATGTGTTCGACCCGAATGTAGGTTAGGACATAGACAAAATAAACGCATTCACCACTTCAACTATGCTTAGAAACAGAGCCGTCTTACAAGTATCAACAAACATCATGCCCTGTCACTCACATCGGCATCAGATCAAGCGAGCCCGCGGCACCACCCCGCCGTCACCAGAGCCACCGAGCCAACTCAGCCGCGGTCTTTTTCGAGTGTCGAGATAGCGGCAATCGTCTGTGGGACTGTAAGGATACTGCCCAACACGGAAAAGACGACCACAACAGCAGCTGCAAAATGCTGTACAGGGTATCTGCGATCCTGATAGTAGTCCCAGAACGTATATGGCGGATGCTGATTGGCAAAATCCTGCAACTGAAGGAGCCGCTGGCCCAAGACAGGGAAGATTCTGCGAGCTGAATACGTGTTCCAGTCTCGAATATGTCCATCAGCACCCCGAACAGCGCTGGGGAAAAGATTACTGTCGAGGGATCGCTCCCCCTCCATCCACTGGAATTCCCACGGCCGTCCTTTTGGCAAAGCAGTCACACATCCCTCAAGGAACGGGTCTACTTTTACGCGCGGTATCGTCTCAGGCTCCGGTCCCGGTATTCTCATTTTCAACAACTCCTTCCTCAAAAGTTTGCGCGATCGAGAAGTTTGGCCGAACAGAAGGCGATATGAAAGTAGTACCTCACGGTATACCTCCGCATGGCGCTGCAAATTTTGAGCCTCGGTACTAGCTCTACTGTTCATAACACAGTTGGTGATTCTGTGAGGCAAATGTATAGATGGTTAGTTACCAAAGTAGGGGACGGCATAGGTGAGCAAGTGACATACTCTGCATCGATTGGAAAATAGTCTGGCGAAACAATCCTCGCCGCACAAGCGGAAGGAAACCGAAAGACAGACAGCGTGCGCTCCGCCTCATTAAGGACCAGATGCTCACGCAGATTGTCAACCCACCGCAAAGAGATTGCGCCAAACCTCTGCAATGAATCGTACGTTGTACGGACTTCGTACAACATATCATCGCTGACGGAACGAGGATCCCGAGTGCTTGTAGTTGGTGGGTCGGGATTCAGGGCTTCGCTGCGATCCATACCAGTGTCCCCTTCATGAGCGAGCTGGGTCAGGATTCTCTTGGTCCAAAAGGGCTCAATGACATGGTGGTGAGATATTATGTGCCAAATACTCGCGCTGCTGAGCGACCCATTTCCGTCCATGGGACTCAAATGTATCCTCGCCTGGGATGCGCTTCCATCCTCTATGGCTTCGCTGTCGGATTCCACGGGCTGTCGTACCACCGGCATGACCGCCGTCGAGATCTAGCCCAAAGTTGTCATCATTGCCTCGGTGGCCAGCACAGTCTGTCGTTCGGTTTTTTCTGGTCGCGGCGCTCTGTGAACGAAGAGCTGCGATAGCACATCTACCATGCGAGGGTCATGGTTCCCGTTCTGGCGTACCTCCTTGAAGGCCTCTATGACCTGTTCGCACCAAGCCCAGAAACTTTGGGGGGTCGATGGAGCAGTGTTATTAAGGAAGCAGTTCCAGGTATCGGGATCGAACAACTGTATCTGCTCCAGACCCTTGACCTGCACGTGGTCGATGAAGGCGAAGACTCCGGGGTAGAGCTTCAAATTTTCGGCGGTCAAGCCGAAGACTTGCCCAGTGGCTCGAAGACAGGTTTCCTAAGTTTATTCACGGGCGCTGGTCAGTATATCGTCACTCTTGTTTTGTCCGACGAGGCGCGAAACGTACGAAATGCTCATCACCAAAAATCTTTCTGGCAATAGCTTCCGGTGACTTGTCCTCTTCTGCGATTCCCAAACACTTCGCGAGACGGGCCCATTCGTTCTTGATCGAAGTGGAATCGACTCCCAGGAAGTCGGCTTGGCGAGTGTTGGATGCCATTATTCTTGATGTAAAGAATTGAGTAGGCTAAGACGATTCAAGTGTAAGACAAAGGAAGGGACAAGGGGACAATTTGGAAAATCCGTGCGAAGAGTGACAGTAGAGGCAATGAAGGATGATTCATGGAAGTGAGAGAAGAGGCGGCAATCGGGCGGTTCTTAAGCATCCAGACGACTTGCGATCGGCGGGAGAAAGAAGGATACAGGACAAAAGTCTGATGAACAAGTCCATAGCAGTACAACTCAGATGCGTTGGCCCGCCGTTTGGAACATTCAAAATTCAGAGGAGCTGTCGGATGCCCGTCTTGCAGCAAGAGGAAGTCTTCCGGGAGGCGTAATCTCGAACCGCGGCCCCATACTGGGCAGGGAATCAAGCGTCTACCCTCTCTCGAGAGGCAAGGCGATGGTCGAGGCGCTGGATGCCCGTCGTGCATGGGGAGGAAGTCTTCCGAGAGGTAGGAGACATGGGGACGCGGCCTGGTCTCGAACAACACATCCGCCTGCACCTCCGCTTACAGGAGGGGAGAGAAAACGTCAATGCAAGCAAGACGGCAACTCGCACGGAAGAGTTACGCCGTGCGAAGTGTTGTTTGAAATCTTGGATCGCTGGAGGGTCATCTTGGGCGGCGGGAGTTCGGCGTGTGATCCCAGTAGGTGTCACGAACCAACAAAACGCATCGGCCCGTGAGTAAGGGGCACTGGGGAAGGGCCAACTTGTCGGATACCCGTCTTGCAGCAGCAAGGGGTCTCTCTCGAGTCTCAAGGAACGACTGGTGACGCGAGAGAC
Organism: Aspergillus incahuasiensis; assembly: GCA_003719405.1. Lineage (NCBI taxonomy): Eukaryota > Fungi > Ascomycota > Eurotiomycetes > Eurotiales > Aspergillaceae > Aspergillus > Aspergillus incahuasiensis. Next base: position 4,883 of record RHLP01000917.1, read on the forward strand.
GCACTTGGCCGGCGAAGATTTCGGAGGTGGGAAAGCAGAGATTTGGCTGTCCATCGATTTGAGCCACGGGAGCAACTCAAGACTAGTCGGACACCGGGTCTATGGAGTCCGTTATTCTCAGAGCCCCCCGAGAAGTGCAGAGCCTAAGAAGCGCAGTCCACCGGAGGCCTCAATATGGGTGCAAAGGTCTTGTGGGAAATGAGATCGCCTGGGCATGAGGGAGGAGCGACCGCCTACGCCGTACTGCTGCAGGTACGTGATGATCACACCAACATGTTCGTGAGCTGCCTACGGTGAGGCAACTTCCTCAATTCTTGTCATTTCTAGGATCCTTGTAAATGCTTTGCGTCTTGTTCTAACGATAATTGAAATTAAATGACAAACAAATCTGGCCCTATCCATGAATCTGACCCGCAGCTGTGTAGAAGTAAGCGCCTGTAAAACTGCCAGCTTGTTCGCGCTCTGAAGGTCCCTCCTATTATCCGTCGTCAAAAGATCACTTGTCATTGAGGAAGACACAAGTCGTAGATTCCCCTGGTTCTCCCAGTCGATGATAATGTGGGTCTTTCTGTAACTGTGAGCGATTGAAGATTAGGCCAAGGAGTAGCAGCTTACCTCGACGGCTGGGGCGTGGGCGTAAAAACCAAACAAAAAAAAAAAAAAAAAAAACACGAATGCTAACCAAACAGGGCGAGGAACTAGATTGGCCCGAGATTTCACCGGCGGCCTTCGCTTGATCTTCTTGTTTGTGTTCTTCTATGCCTATTCGTCTAGGATGCGCTGCTCAGCGGTAATGGCGTTGCGAGAATCTCTGGAGCCGGAGATGTATCTTGGTACACAGTGACAACGCTAGACGCAACAAACAGTAGCGACCGTATTCTCATCAACCTAGATCCTGGCCTTTGCCGCCTGTCAGCGTTCTGCAAGCCGAGTCCGGGAAAAGCAAGCTTACCTACAGCGAGTATCCGTTTCGGTATCCTTGCCTGGCGGGGCTCATCGACTCAACGACGCGATAAGCATCGGTAAAAGTAACGCCGAAGGACCATCCGCAGGTACTAGCACGATGAGCGCCCGGAATTCTTGCATGTCTGGCAAATTCGCCATCATGTGGACTATGTCAACTTCGTCTCCTTCAAACATGATCCAGTCTGTGGCCGGGCGCTGGAGTGCCCGCTCCGCCCATCTACGGGCTACCTCGAACCACCGGTTAAAAGTGTGCTCGTTTACCGCTAGTATCAATATCATCCTAGGCATCCCGAAGTCGATCTTCCATATGACTATCATGTTAGGAAATCTCAATTTGTCACAACATTGGAAATGTGTGTTTCTTACCGGCGACGAGGAGTCAATTGCATACGCAACGAAAGGCATTATTTTGGGCGTAGGGGACTATTGATGTAGCTCGCTGTTCTTGTGGATTATGGACATGCGGAGGATGATAGAAGGGAAGAGAGATCTTCTGAAGCAGGTGCCTTTCTAGATCAAGGGAACGCTCCAAGTTACTATCTCAGTAGTCTAGTGAAAGCCAAACTGAAAGTGAATGGACTGCTCATTCATCCACAGGTGGCAGCTAAGTCGCTACATCAAAGACGGGGAAGAAGGGCGGAACAAAGCATATCCCACCGTGTTGACCCGCGGCGGCATATTCCAAAGGTATTCCAGCAGAAGGTACTCGCTAGCCAACATTCAGCCATCGTTCTTGTTAGGAATCATCGTCCACCTCCCGTTGGTGAGGGTCCTAGAGAGGCCGAGGCGAGCCTCGAGGTGCCTGAGGGAACCCAAGTATCCAGGATAACCGCGCCTCAGTATCCCGTGCACACAAGCCAGTCATCCACCAGCTGTTACAGCGGCTCGCTCGTCGGCCATTTCCCCGATTATGACCTTGACCCCGAGGACGGCATTGTACGAGTTGTCGATCGGCTCTTGGTTCACGGCGGTACTAGGGAGTCTATATTTGTTGTGTCTTGCCCTAGGGAGGGGATCGTTGGGATTAGCCTGCATGAGCCGGGACTATGTAAAGAGAGCTTGTACTCACGTCCATGACACTAGGGGTAAAGAGACACGCCCGGTTCGATCGGGAGATGGATGGTCTTCGATCCAGGTCAAGAGGATGGAGGAGGTTTGGCGAGTTAGGACTAGGGCGACGATATTGAGAAACGAGTACAAGCCGGAAAAGTTGCGACGTCAAATGAACGATTGTTTATCCAGCTCGCCTCGCCCGGTTCCTGCCTGCGCCCTTGCCAGTCGTTGCAGCCCCGCGTCTCGTTTAACAGAGGACACACCGCACAGTCTATTCGACGTTGAAGGTATCCGTAAATCCCACGATCACCTTATCGAAATGTGTAGATCGGCGCTGGGTTGCCTTTGTCATTTCTGGAGTATACTGCGTTGAATCGAACATGGTCCGGCACAGCGGCTGCGGAGAATTTGGGGCCGGTGGGCATAGACCTACTCTGGAGTACTAAAGGCGATAAATATGTTAATGCAGCTCTAGTCCTGGTCTCTCCCGACTGGCCTCGAACGACGAAAAGATCTGTTGTCTATCTTACCTGAGCATGATACACCCTCTGGCCTGCAGCGGATCAAGCGAAGCGGGCGACATAGGCGCAGTTGGAGAAATAGTGCTGTTTCTCATACCCCAAAGCACCAGTAACCAGCCCATCTGAGCGAGGCGTAAGCGGCTAGAGCTAAAGCGATCTAATATGGAGTCCCCGTACAACTCCGCTTGTTCATGGGTCGGTCAAGGCGGGGGGCGGGACACGGAAGATCTATGACTCCGGAGCCCGTACTTCGTACGGTATACGGGTCACGTTACCACTGACCCACACCGTGACCGGTGGGTACTCCGGAGCATGTGCCTTACTGCGCACCCACCGCCTTTCCCCAGCAAGGCACGGATCCTTGAGGCTGTGGATCGCGGGGTTGGCCGATCTCATCTACCGATCTCACTTTTCACATAGCTCGCGCGACGCAGAGACCTTCTGCTCCTTCTACCCTAAAGGTCCCTTCGTGCAGACATTCGCCGTGCTTACGGAGTACAAGATGAATCTTAATCAGAATCTTTCGGCAGCCCAACTCCGCAATCACGATGCGCATGGGGAGCGGCGTTTGAGATACTTTCGCGAAACTACTCCGTACGAACAAATCAACTGCAATTAATTCCGAAATCACGTAACCGGTTAGCATATTATGTTTGAACCGTCGCGGTGATAACGTGCGATGTTCTGTTGACCCAATATGGCCTGGATCAGCATCGACGCCACGACGCTCGACAGGGGTAAGTACGCACTGCTGGAGAAGAACCGAGCTGACGGTTGCGAGATCAGCATATGATCGACAAATAAACCAGGCCCCTTCCTAACCTACGTATCCAGCATCATCCCTGCAACTTCTGCCGACATCTCCCGACGAGAACCTGCCCTTCCGCACGCCCCTGTCCTCATTGACTTCGAGCGCTGTTGGAGGATAGAAACCCGAATACCTACAGACAAGCATTGCAATTGAAGGATACTGTAAACTATCAGTGATCTGTAACTCCAGGGTGCGGCCTTAATCTGGTCATGGCTGCCAATCTTGTGCGAGCCGCGACCCCCGAAAGCTGCGCCTCCCGCGCGTCGGGTTTCTTCTGTGATCGCTCAGGGGTTACTCCGGAATATGCACGCAATCCCGGGCTGTCCGGATGTTCTACGAAGAACTTGAGGCCAATCATCTGTCGCGATCGAGTCGAATTGAGTGGGCAACCGATGTCTTGCGACCAACCTAGCTGCACATCCCCGCGGGCCCGGACCCTGACCCCTTCCAGCTTCTGATCGCCATGTCAGGCCGATGCGCCTAACGAGCGGTCTGGCAACACATTTTGACGTCGGTTGGAGCTCTCGCGGTTGGCCCAAATCGAACGCAACGCGCATGAGCCTTCGGAATACCGGAGTTCCTGTGATACCAAGAATATGCACGTCGCTTTTCCCATTATTCAGACGCAGCGATTACACGATGGTGATGGACAAGGTTGGCGGGAGCTAGGCATTCTACGAAAGTACCTACCTCGATGACGGGGACAAGCAAGGAACCGCCTGTTCTTGGTGTTACCTAAAACTACGCATCAGTTCGAATCTGTCACACTTCACCAAAGGACTCGTGTTACCTGCAATTCATGCGTTTCGTACTTTCTGATTCTGAACTCTGCTTCTGTTCTCAAGTCTTTCTTCTCCCAGTTGATTGTTTCTGTTCGTCAAACCAGCTGCATTTTACTTTGGGCGAGGGTGGGGATTACCAAGGCTGCTGCGGGTTGCTGTCCGGCTCGCCAGGGCTGGGAAGGCACAAATTTAGATCGGTCACCACTTGATCGACTGTGAAGTGTTGTCCGTTCTCCTTCAGCGGACTGAAGTAGTATTTCTTCAAGACCTCTTACCGTTTCATGCCCCTTTCCCCAACGAGCTTGCCAACCACGAAGATCCTTTTCGTCTCCGATGCGCTTTTCGACTTTGCCGAATATGTCGCGCGCGTCCCAACGATTGGCGGTTTTACAATTATGAAAGGTCCAATATTGACTTTCCTTGGTGAGTCATTGTCCACAAAAGCCTACGACTGAGCATCGGGATACCTGCTAACTAACTGGAAACCGTGCATAGGTTCCCATCTTCCTCGAACTCGATAACCTGCCGGACCTGTCGATAGGAGATTGGAAATTTCCCCTCGCGGCTCAATCTCGCCATCATCATCGTAACCGTGGATCATGCTCCGCCGCCCGTCGATCGCTACCTTTCACCATCTCTATGCGCCTCAGATAACGGGCGCTTAGGGATCTTTTGTACCAGAAGTTGCTCCTCCCCGCGGCCAGCTACGTGCGGACCTTCGACGACACTGTTAGCAACATGCTCAAGCGGTTTGGCAAGCACTTCTCGACGACCGGGAGAGGCTTGTCGAATAGCGAAGGAATGTCTTGCGCGAGTTTCAATTGGCAGCTTGCTTGTTGAGCCGAAAAATAATTTCGACCGGAACTGGTAGACGCTATCTGGCGCTCGATTAGTGCAAAGAGCAATTCCCCGACCGATCTCCTTTATCTCTTCAATTTGCGCGACTCCTGTGCGGAGACGGGGTTATATGCTAAAATCCAAAGTCTCGTTTTGAATTCGCTCTTCTCTTTCTTCAGCGGCCTGCAGCCGAATGACACTTTTCTTCGGGATCTTGCGGCTCGACAAGGCAACACAACACCCCAAGCAACTCATACCTTGGAGCGGACGTTGCGCCCGAGGTCTATCCTTTCTAACGGCGTTTACAACACCGGTATCTCGCTTGGAACAGTGTACTGCGTTTCAAACGTTTTCCCTTCATGTATTTTCTTCTGTTGTTGCCCTTGTGTGATTAGTTTGCAACGTTGCTGGCGAGGCAAAGTCAAGAGTACGATCTGTATTTTCCTTTTCTTATCCGCGACTTCCCAATCTCCAACTCTCAAGCGAGTGGCGATAGATCGCCTCCTTTCGCGGCTTTCTCCCGGAATCCATTGTTCAATTGCGAATCTCGGGGATCAGGTACGTATTCTTAGTTCGAGACGTTACCGACCATTGCCTAACGTTTTGTCTGCTGCAGACCGCCGGCACTGATAATTCATGATTCCAATCTTCGCATAGCCTGTGGACATCCGAACAGCATGGCCAATTGTGACCAGCCCGATCAGTTGGGTTGCAACCCGTCAAATTGGATTTCTTGGACTCGAGTGCAGTCACGTTCGTGATGACGAATGGTCAAGATAGCTTGCAACATCGTACTGTGAAATAGTGCGATTAGTTATATGCTGGCGTTGCGGGATATGTGTCTTCATATTTTGGAAGCTCGTTGGCGGCACGGCCCTGGTTCAGTACATCGCCGTGAGGGACTTAGGGCACGCCCAGCACCAAGGCAGCCTTGCAGAAGTCGGCGCATGGCTTACGCTCGATCAGGTTGCCCATTCTTCGATGGAGGGTGTCCTCGCCGGTGACGACTTCGAGATGCAGCTGGTGTTCGACGGTGATTGTGATCATTCCCCCGACTCCAATTCCAGTATCGTTCTCGGAATCGGATGCGATGGGACATTCTTTCTGGCGCAGCGTCTGGAATGGTCATCTGGGACGCTATCTCGATCAACCTATTTTCTACTTTATCGCTGCTGCTTGGGGTCGCCACCCACCGCCCTGTCTTCTATCCACGGCATAGCTTCGCAACATCCTGTTGATGGCAAACTACCTTCCGCCGGCCCCCTTCGGTCCGACCATTCTTTGTCTTGGCTAAGATAGAGCGAGGAGCCTCACCGTCTCGACGACCCGGCACCGTATCTGTTTGGCGACAACATACCTGACTTCCCAGTCTCGTCCTCCGGGTCTGATAGCCGATATGCCTTGCCATCGCCCGTTGTACCTCGACTTATTCGTCGAGCTCTCTTGGTCGTCCTGCAGTCCCGAAACCGCAGCGTCATACTCAGTTTTGTAACTACAGGGCTCCCAAGGTATGTTCCGTTGGGTGCGATGGGTTTCGGCGTCGCCAGCCGTTGCATCGCAAAAGCCTTCGCTTCTTGTATGGTTGTCGACGACGAGAGGCGTAGTGCCGCTGTGATGAGGTACGATACACTTCCCCGCACTGTATCTACTGTCGGAGCGATGCTGTTTGGGGAGGGCATGGCGAAGTCGAACTTTCTCTTGTGATTACACGTATCGTGTTTGACTTCGTCGGGCGGATGCTACACCTTACATTCGGTTATTGTCTGGAACTGCGCAGCGGCTAGTCTCAAGGGGAACTCGCTCTTGAATTGAGGCTTTCGGCCGCTCTCCTCCAGTTCTAGAAGCGTTTGCTCTACCTTTCTCTCCGAGTGTCGCCTCAGTCACTCACCATTCTCGGCTTTACTACTCGCACCAGCTGGACCATTATCTCGGGATGAGCGGGCGTCCACGCTGTACGCGACGTTATCGAGCCGGAGCCCGCAATCGGCGCGTCGCTCTCGCCGTCAACGAGAAGGTGGGTGCTGAGCATGGTAAAGAGTACGACGTAGTCTTCAAGTACTGAAGCCGATAGTTGTAAACACGGGGAGTGGAGTTTGAGCCGGGCTTCTTGTAGTTGTAACCCCTTGACATGGTGCACCGCCGGGGCTGTGTCCCAGATAGGCAGCCAAGCCTCTAGCGCGGGCAGTTCCGGTGGGGACTGAGACGGACTTGATCTCCTAACGACAAGCATCGTCCCTTCGACAATTGAGATGCCATAATGGACATCCCCGTCGCTGCAAACATCCTCGGCACCACTGGCGCTGTGAGTTCTACCAATCAATCCGCTCCCTTACCTCTTAACTAACAAGATCAGATCTGCTGGTCCATCCAGGTACGGACACTTGAACGACCCCATCGAGTTCAGCACTGAGACTGACCGGCCCAGCTTCTCCCCCAGATTATCATCAACCACCGCCGCCATGACACCGAGGGCCTGCAGGCCTCCATGATGCTGCTCTGGGCGATTGCCGGAGTCCCGCTCGGCGTGTACAACGTCGTCTCGGACCTGAATGTCGCCCTCCGCGTGCAGGCTCAGGTCCTCACGTTCCTGAGTTTGGTGACGTGGGCGCAGTGTCTCTATTATGGAAAAGTAGGTCGCCCTATATGTATTCACCTGACCACCGGAAGCACGGTCCGCATTCTTTTCCACGGGGAGTGCTCACGCCACGTAGGGATACCCGATTATGAAATGCACCGCCGCCGTCCTCTCTCTTCTCCTCATGTTCGGTGGTATAGAAGCCGGCCTGATCTTTGCCCTCCGCGCCGCCACATCCCGCGATCTCGCCTGGCCGCTGACCCTCATGGCGGTTCTGAGCGCGGTCTTCCTCGCGGCGGGCGTGCTGCGCCATTACGTCGACATCTACACTCATCGCACGGTCCGCGGGATCAGCTTTATCTTTGTCGCCATTGATGCCGCCGGCGACTTGTTCTCGCTGCTTTCGGTCGGTATGTTGCCATCCTCATCTCCATCACGTCCGCGACGTCGCAGTCTTTGTCTGCGTTACGTGTTTTCCCGTTTGTCATCAAATTGCCACCGAGACAGTTGTGATGCGCTTCTCGGTTTCGTGATCCGTCTCTGTCTGGGCCTCGTGCTGACTTGTAAACATGCATGCAGTCTTCGAACCGCGCCTCAATATCCTTGCAATGGTCATATACGGCGCAGAGCTGGCACTGTGGATTGGGGTGTGTGTCTGCGGGCTGGTTTTCAACTTCTGGCCGTGGGTTGCGGCGAGACGGCGCGTGGAGGGGGGCTGTCGGACTCGGGGTCAGAGGAGGGAAGAAGTGATTGAACTGGATCGCACCAGCTTGGCGCTGCATCGAACGCGAACCGCGTCCTCGACCTCGGTCTTTCGCACCGCATCCGCGTCTGCGTCTGAGCCTGCAATAGATGGCGCTGTGAGGAGGTTGCGCGCGCAGGAGCAGCAGGCCTAGCGAATCAGGATCCAGCTCGCTTTCTACCCGCGAGCAATAGCCCGGGGCGAGTCTGCGCAAGTGCGACTTGCAGGAGGCGCGATCTTGATCACTTGTGTCCTTGAATACCGGGCCGCAGACACGTAGACACTGTGTAACACACCTCATGCTGTTGGGGGGGCACGATTCTAGCTGTGGTCATACATGCAGCGGGAGGAACCGTCCGGCGCAGAGGGTGGTGCAGCTGCACTGCTGGCACCGTGCACCCTGCATCCCGGTTCTGATGCGGATGTCAGGGCTGGTTACCATGTGCGCACGGGATCTCTTTCCCCTGTTGGTGTGTTGTACATGTCCGCTGAGCTTATTCTTACCTCTCGCCGGGCCATGCATTGGTCAACAAGACAAGCCTTACTGCCTACTACCACGTCTGACCTTGTACATTTCATTTTTCAACATCAACTGTCAATTCTGAAATCATTCTATGTATCCTACCTAGGTACAGTACCCTATCCTAACACCCCGGCATCAACATCACTCCACTGCGCGACCTTGAACTCCACAGCCGGCAGTCTACCCTCGCCCCCAAGCCCCGGCACCCGCAGCTTCGCGACCAAGTTCTCCGGTAGCACATTCGCCTCGTTCCACGCCGCCTCCCTGGAGTTCGCCCAGTTGGAGCACAACGAGACGATCAGCAGCACGAGCAAAATCGCAATCACCAGATAGCTCCACGGGAACGCGTCGTCCGCGCGCCGCTCATACGCAGCCAAGGCCGAGGCCCTGCGCGTCACGCCCCGGTGCTTCAAGGGCTTCTCAAAATCGACCTTGTCCGCGAACCGCACGCTCTTCGTCACGCTCTTCTTCGCTGGCTTCTTCGCCGGCCCCAGCACCCAGCTGCTCGTCACCCTCGCCCAGTGCGTCCGCTGGTCCTTGCTCAGCGGCGCCGGCAGCAGCGGTGTGTAGACCGGCGCCGCGTGCGTCTTTGGCCGCGCGATGAACGGTGCGACCGTCTGCGTGACTGTGACCAGCTTGCCGAAGCTCGCGTCGGTCGCCGTGCTGACGGATTTGCCCTTGCGGCGCGGTGTGGCGTTCCACATCTCGCTCATCATCTTGGACAGCTCCTTGTCGTCGCGCTTGGTGTATGCCTGCGCCGACGCCCGCACCAGCAGGCTGCGCGGGATCGCCGGCAACTCATGCATCCGCGTCACCGCCGCGATCCGCTGATTCCAGTTCTGCACTGTGTTGAGTCGCGTGCGTTTGCGCGCAACCGTCTGCGACCCGCCTGTCCGTCGCCCGCGCGACTTCAGTGCGCTCATCTGCACGCGGTCCTTTCCTTTCCGCCCGTCCCGGTGCTGCAGGTAAGTGCTTGCGGCGCGCCGCTCCGAGAAGCCCTTGCGGCATTCGGCCGGCGGTGCTGCCCGCGAGCCTACATACCCCGGCCGTTTCGCCGCGCTCTTCGTCTTACCTAGTCTCCGGCGAATCCGCAGCCCCGCCGGCGTGATGTGCTTCTCCGCCGCCGTCGGCATGGGCATGTCGACGTCAAACGCATCCGCCATGCCCACGTCCAACGTCCCGGACGTCAGCACAGACACGCGCCCGTGCGGCCGGTGCAGCAGGCTGCCAAACCGGTCCGTCATGCGGCCCATCGCCGCATCCCCGTTCCACCTGCCAGCGTCAGTATAGCGCTGCGCCAGCAGCCGCGCGTTCGCCTCGTTCAGGCTCTTGCGCAGCGCCAGGTTCTCGCTCGACAGATGCCCCATCAGCATCTGGTGGCTGGCCGCCCACTCACCGCTCGCCATGTCGCCCGTCGCCATGCGCGTCCGGTACTCCTCGATCGCGGCATTCGCGCTGTCCAGCTGCTGCCCCAGCAGCGCGATCCGGTCCCCGCGCGCGTCGTACTGCGCCCGCAGCTCGCGCTCGCGGTCCTGCAGCACCCCGAACGAGTCCAGCGACGCCAGCACGCGCGCCTTCTGCCCGCCGTCCAGCGCCTGCTGCTGCGTCTGCATCGCCTCGTGCAGCTCCCTCATCGCTCTGGTGTTCTTCCTCGCCTCCTCAAACAGCTCGCTGTTCGCCCGGTTCAGCGCGACGATCTCCGACGACAGCCGCCCGTTCTCGTTCGTCAGCTCCTGCACCCGCGTCACCATCTCGCTGCTCGCCGTGCTCTTCTTCAAAAACGCCCCGCGCAGCAGCGTCGCCACCACCACGGGGTCCGGCACCTTGGCCGTCAGCTCCGCCGCCTGCGCGTCGAACCGCTCCATGTCCGTCTTGACCCGCAGCTGCTCGTCCGTGAGCTCGGCCTCCTTGTCGGCCTTCTGCGCCCCCGCTGCGGCCGCCTGCTGCGCCACGAGCGCCTGCTTTAGCTGCTTCAGCTGATTCCCTGCGTCCTCGGCCGCGCCATCGTTCTCGTTCTGCTCGCCGTCTGCGGTGCGTCTCTCGCGCTGCCGGTTCGACCGCGCGCCCCGGCTTTTGGCGCGCCGCGCGCCGGGTTCGGTCTTTGAGCTTGTTGGTGTTGCGCGGCCGCGCTCGGGTCGGCTTTCGCGGTCGCGCTCTCGTTCGCGTTCGCGCTCGGGTCGCTTCCCGTGTCTGCTGGGGCCGCCTCCGCTTGGTGGCATCATGTGTGTGATCTGGGAGAGGTAAGTGTGTATGTATGTAAGTATGGATGTGGGTCAGTAGGGAGAGGTGGGACCTGCTAGGTAGGGTAGGGTTGGTTGCAGTTCAGATGATACTTGGTGTTGTCAGTGCGCGTGAATGTGAAGTCGAAAGTAAGATGGGGATCGTCTTCTGATGTGCTGTGCTCTTCGATGCGTTGCGTTGCGTTGTGTGCTTGATCAAGCTCAGGTAGTCGCTTATGATCTGTCGTTCTGCAACTGTAACCGTTTGATTAATTGTACGAAAAGGATCAACCCCAAACCACAGGGGCTGGCCAAGGGGCTTTATATCCTCACCATCCAAGCCAGGGTCATGGGATACACCTGCGTCCTTAAACGAATCCCCTCTTTGTGCACACAATGGCGCGCTTTCAGCCCTTCATCCCGAAACGGCCGCACGCGCACAATGCCGTCTTTCAGCCGCTGCCCGGTCACTTGCCCCGTGGTCTTTGGGATCGTGCTTTATGTTCCGTGTTTCAGGTGCCTGGGCCTTTGAGTCCGTCTGATGGTGTTCAGCGTTGTTCTATTGTTCTACTTGCCGTTGGCTAGTTGGTTGGTTACGTTGATTGGATAGGTAAATAGATATAGGTAGACTTGGGGAGATTTGAGTTTACGGGTGAGTGGCTGAGATTATTGTCATTGTGCTGGCATTTGTTGCATTGTCAACGTCAACAGCTTCTTGTCACGTGCGGCTTTCTTTGGCACGATAAACAACCCTAGCACAAGGGCATACAGGGCCATGCTCAAAGCCTACCCTGGTATCGTGGCGTCAAGCGCATTGTCCCGGCGTCCGCTGCCAAGGGCCGATCGAGGTAAATCTAGAGGATTCTCAGCCCTCCGCTGCTCCCTAGGGTATGCATAGGTAGCTAGCTGACGGGGAAAAAAGAAAACTGAAGCTCGGGTGCGATTGGAACCTGCGAGGCAGGATGCCATCCAATCTCAAGTGCGACCGTGGCGTAGTGTGGAGTCGGCCGGCCGGCTGCATTGCGTCTATGATAAGGTAGATCATTGAAAGAGAAGAAGAAAAGATACCGAAACACAGTATCCCGTCTCTATGTGCCAACTTATCTGTTCTGCCGACGATGATGGCGACGAATGAATGACATGAGCAGCTCCCAGAGACTGAAGAAGATACGAACAAATGGGGAAATCAAAAGAAAATCTTTTCATTTCTCCCCTGTTGTGAAATATAACAGCTCCCGTCTGGTCAAAAAAGAAATATCACCTGTCTTTATACCCTAGGATCATCCCTGCAAGTGAAAGCTTACGCCAGTTGGTAGGGGCAGGGGCAGGGGCAACAGAAAGCCCGGGCTGTTCAGCGCATATGCGGGCCCCTGGGCGCTTTCTTAAGGGAAATACGTGGAAGAAGTCGGCTGCCGCTCTTCTTGTCGAGTGACTGGGCTTGCGCAGGCGAAGATATCCAGGATGTCTTTTGTGGCCGAGCTTAAGGTAGGGTAGGTAGGTTAAGTAGGTAGTAGGAAGGAAAGTAGGGCCCAGTCCCGCCGAGCCCTAACTAACTACGGAGTAACTCAGCCCGCATTGGAGAACGCAACAGAACAGAACTTGGAACCTGAGCTGACATCGCGTAAATAGGAAAGAAACGGACACACGGCAATGTAAGGAATACATTCAGGGAGACAAGCGACTATTGAGCCTGGACCACGAAGGGGTCATGTTATGCGCAAACTAACTGTCCTCAACATTGCCCAGTCGCGGATATATAAAACCCTAATTCACTAGGGTACCCTATGTAACATGCATTTGTCCAAGTTAAGCCAAGCCACGCAAACCCGCCTACCCAAACCGCGACGACGACTTCCCCAGCCCCCGGATCCCCTCGTCCTTGTTCAGCTCATCGCGCGCGCGATCCACCTCCGCCTCCTTCACCTCACCGTCCATGTCTCCATCCTCAGAGCTCCCATCTGCATCTCCAAGCCCGGCCTTGCACTTCTCGTGTGCCGCGCGGTACTTCTCATGCCGATCAGGCGCCAGCCCGGAGCGCGAGGTCGACGCTGACGCTGGTGCTGACTCCGACCCCGAACGCGGCAGTCCCGGAGGCAACGCAGACGCCGACGCAGACGCAGAACCAGCCAGTTCCAACCCAGGCCCAGGCGCCAACCCCAACAAACTAAACCTCCGCCCGCCCTGCATCTCGACGAAATTCAAAAACGCCGCGTAGCGGCTAAACACATCCTCGCGCTGCCCCACCACATTGCCTTCGCCCTCACCCGTGCCCTTGGATTGTTGGCCTTTGCCGCGACACCCAGCCTCACGCTCAAGAAACGCCTCGACATCCCTTAACGTCGTGACCAGGAACCGGTTATACGCGACGCGCTGCCCGCGCGGCACGCGCTGCGTCGCGCGGAACTGCGCCAGCAGCCGCGGGCCCTCTTTGCGCAGCGAGGCGGCCGTGCTGAGCTGCGCGCAGGCGTGTGCGTATTGGTACGCTAGGGTGCTGGTGAAGCGTCCGCCATGGCCGTCTGTCAGCACGAAGGGGGGGATTGTGCGGCCCGCGGGGCTGGCGTGCCAGGTGGATTTTAGGGTGAAGAGGGGCGAGGGCATGGTTGGTGATTGGGTGGTTGGTGATTGGGTGGTTGGTGGTTGGTTGGTTGTTAAGGGTTAAGGATTAAGGGTTAAGGGGGTGGGAGGAGGCGTACGGGGTTGGTTTTGGTTGGTGATTGCGGAAGATAATGATGGTGATGGCGATGGCCTGAGTGGAAGTAAGAAGTGGTCCGATTGGGACAGTGCAAAGATATCAAAAGCAGCTCGGCGTGCGTTGAAGTCGCTAGGTAAGTAGGTAGGTAGGCAGGTGTGTAAGACTACATAAGTGGTAAGGCGGGGAGACGTGGGTTTATACCATTCCAGAGTCTGGACATGGACATTGACAAGGCCAGGACATGGACAGGGCATGAATGGATGTGGACCCGGTACAATGAACAATGGCTCGGATCTATGTAAGAATGCCCGGGCGCATGGTACTGTGCCTTGTCTGCTCTATCAAAGAGGGGGCCCTGCGTAACAATGAACCCGCCTGGGTGTGTTCGTTTCTCCTTGTATAGTGTTGTATTGCATAAAGGTGCGCTCATATGGACCTTACCTGTAAGAGACAAAGCCAGCCTCACAAGGCAAGATCACACCTTTCCCATTGTCAAATCACTGCCTGACTTCCAAAGCATTTATTGTACTATCAGCCCATTGGTTGTGTTCTATGATACCAGACTCAGTCAAAGACGAGGAACAGGGCAGGACAGCAGGTGCCGGCATCGCCATAATTGAATGGACGATGTTTGATAGAAGATGAAGCCCCCGTCAGGTGATTTCCCTCCATTGTCACGTCAAAGCCAACCACACCACACCACATCACAGCTTCGCCTTCCCCTGCTCACTCTTCTTCCCCTTAACATTCCGAAAAGTATCACCCGAGAGCAAAAAGTCAGGGTAATCCGAGGACCCAATGCCAGCCGAGGAAATGCGCCAGCTCGCGCCGTCGACTGTAAGTCACGCGCGCACAGCACATTAGCCCATTGTATGTACACAGGAACAGGAACAAGAACGAATGGATCTTAAAGAAGTGGAGATGAACTCACCAACCAGAACCTGCCCGCTCACATAGCTCCCCGTGTCCGCAAACAGGTACACCGTGGCGTCCGCGATGTCACGCACAGAGCCGAACCGGCCCAGCGGCTGCGCGCGCACGACCTTCTCGAGCTTGTCGCTGGGGAGGAGGCGGTCGAGGCCCTGTTGGTTGATTAGAAACTGGATTAGCACTACTGCACTGCTGCACTGCTGCGCCGCTGTCCTGCTTCACAGACTGTTCTATAACGGTTGAGTGTGGCTCACCTCCGTCGACGCAATCGGCCCCGGCGCCACAACATTCGACGTAACGCCCAACGGCCCAAACTCGAGCGCGACCGAGTGCGACAGCGCGTCGATCCCGGCCTTCGCGACGGACACGTGCGCCTGGAAGGGCGTGCCCGTGTAGTGCAGCGTCGCGCTGACGAAGAGGATGCGTCCGCCGGTGCCGGAGGGGGAGGGTTTCACTGTAGGACGGAAGACGGGACTGTGTCAGCCAGCTTCTTAAGCTTGTATACCCTGATACCCTACCATGCCATAGGATGAATGGATGGGATCTTGGGACTGTGGCTGGGTGAGAGACATACACGACGTCGCATCAACACGGTGCCGCGCCGCAGACTCGACCAGGTGCGGGATCGTCGCCTTGAGCGTGTTGTACGAGCCCTGCACGTCGATCTCCAGCACGGACCTAAACGCGTTGGCGCTGAGCTGGTTGATCGACGCGAGGAAGTTGCCTGCTGCGCCGGCGCTGTGGAGTGGACGTCAGCTCACACACACACACACACACATTCCCGCCTCCCTAGAGATAGCAGGCAGGTAGGTAGGTAGGTAGGTGGCAGGCATACATAACAAAATCAATCCCCCCCAACTCCCCCACACAGCGCTCCACAGCCCCCTTCAAGCTCTCCAGCTCGCGCACATCCACCGCGCCAATCCCCAGCACTTTTGCGCCGGCGCGCGCGGTCGCGATGTCCGCGGCCGCGGCCTCGGTCTTGGCGACGTTGCGGCCCACGATGCATGCGTTGGCGCCGAGGGCCACGAGGGCGCGCACCTGTGCGCTGCAGATTGTGCCGGCGCCGCCGGTGCAGAAGACGACCTTTTCAGCTGGGGGGTGGTGGTTGGGTTAGCTGGTTGGGTTGGGGGG
>RHLP01000918.1:0-14044 GCA_003719405.1 Aspergillus incahuasiensis
ACTACCTACTAAGCTATTATAGAAAAGTATAAATTAGAATTCCTGGTACTTCTATATACTAGAAAGGGTTAGTAGTATTTAATAAAGGGCAGTTAGCTACCTAGTACTAAAAAAGGAAGATTATTAATCTGTCCTACTAATACTGTGTCTAGTGGAGAACAGCGGCGTAAATCTGATCATATTGCTTAAGAAGTGTCTGCGGTGGAGAATTTGGTGAAATGCGTATTTTAGGAGGATTCAGAGTGGTTGGTCATAAAGATACCAATGGTCTATAGTACTAGTGCTGCCATAAATATAAGAACAGAGGCATTCAACAGAAACCGAGATTATAAAGTATTACCGTTCAATAAACAAAATCTAGAATCGTTTTCTATCTCTCTTCAAGGGCGAAAACCCCACGGGCCCAATGAAAGCGCGGTTTCCGGATAGACTTGTCTGCCCTATACCAACAAGCTTACGGGCCGGGTTTAAAGTAATCTCATCCTCGTCATCGTCGAACAAGCTTCTATCTCGCTGCAAGCCTAATTTTCGTTTCTTGGATAGGGCCTGCCTTTGGCCGGCAGGGCGAGGTAGTGAAAGTGGGCCCCCTTCGATACTATCGAGCATCTTTAACTGCTGTCTGTTCTTCAGGGTCCCATCCATTGCAGTTGAACTGGACGCCTCGTTGGTAGAATCAGTAGGGCGTTTCGCGGCCGTGGGCAGCATTTGCTTAAATACTCTGGGCGAATTGATACCATGGTCATATTTGGCGGCGTTGCTAGCTTCATCCAGTTCGTCATCTGAACTTGCTGGGGATTCCTCAAGCCCAGTCATGCGGTTCAAGAAAGGGGTTATCGAGAATGCAGATTTGTCACCGGGAAGAGTAGGGAGTGGATTCTGTTGGGTTGGCGCACGAACAGCACCGGGGGTTGCAATTGTCAACTCGGAGTGTAAGCGACTTGTAAGCCTTGGAGAATTGGGCCTATCGGCTTTCTCAGACGGAACTTTGGTAGTAATTGTGCTTCGATCTCCACGTTGTTGCACCGGTGTGTCTTCTGTATGACGGTCTTGTGCAGTCACCACGTTTTGGTCGAGGCCTCTATTTCTCGCGGAAGCTGGTGATGGGCCAACAACCATTAAAGTGCCGCCTTTCTGCTGTAGAGTATTCTGTCTGTGGTGGCGCGCTATATCAAGCTCCCGTCGCGCTTTATCGAGTTGCGCAGTAACCACTACAACCTCCTCTGTTTGCTGAGAATGTTTGGCAAGAGTACTTTCATGTGCGCGTTTCTCGTTCTCTAGTTGTGTTTCCAGCGCGTTGAGCTGTCGCAACATCGCTTGTTTCTCTGCAAGCAGTGCGCTGGCGGAAGCGTTCTGGGACCTGAGTTCCTCGACGTAAGATCGAATGCTCGATACTTCTCTAGTTAGACGAAGCTTGTCAACGTGTAATTTCTGAGTATCAGAAGCCACCGTACTCAGTGACGCAAGTTCATGCTGTTAAAAGTGTCAGGAGGCTGCGGCGTTGAAAAGGTACCATGCATGCATTACCCACACGCAGACTGTCTATTTCACGCGAGGATGCTTGAGCGACACCCTTGAGGCGATCAATTTCCCTGATAGCCTTGTCCAACTCATGACGGGTGTCAGATTCAATCTCCCTAGTCCGGATCATCTCCATGCTTGTCTGGTCTATTTGCATTTGTAGATTCTCATTTTCGATGCAAATAAACATATGCTCCATACTACTCAAGCGGCCGCGCTCGGTATCAATGAGATGCAATGTGTGCGCATGAGCTTGGTCGAATTCTCTTTCGAAATGCGCAGTTGCAAGGGCCATGCGATACTAGAGTACTTGTCAGCCGGCGTAGCAACTGTGCAGGAGGCACATACATCATCTTCAAAAGCATGTCCTAGCTCATTCGCGAAAGACTTCATCATGACGCGATGGGATGATGTTGCCGGACTCTGCAGCGAATACATGCATAAGTGATATAGTGATGAATGGCCTCGAACATCTCAATCTCATGTGGTACGGAGTTGAATCTAAACAAAGGCAGACCCCGGTCGGAAAGGAAAAACTCCCGCAGTGGGTCTGCCACGCGTACCACTTAGTGGACACCTAGCTTCTCAGACGCTGCGTACTCCATCATAGTTGCCAAAAGCAAGCCCATAAACGTGGCCTAATTCATCTTTGCGAGCCATTGATTTATCGGATATGCTAACAAGCTCCTGAATCAGGCTTCCATTGTCTGAAATTTGCGCCACGATGAGACTCGTTACCCTTATAGCCTCGCTGCTTTATCTTATCCCTGCTGCACTCGGCGTCTCAAGTCCCGACAAGTTCGAGCAGTATCAATCGCTTTCCCGCCTTGCCCCCGTTCAGCTCGATGACTCCTCCTATGATGATATTACCTCGAAGCCTCGGGACTACTTTGCTGCAGTGATCTTAACTGCTACAGAAGCCCGCTTTGGATGTGTCCTTTGTCGTGATTTTCAGCCTGAATTTGACCTGATTGCACGAAGTTGGAACAAAGGCAACAAGCCAGACGATCTAAAACTGCTTTTTGCGACTCTTGATTTTCGGAATGGCAAAGCAGCTTTTCAAAAAGTGTGTAATCGTGTCAAAGCTTTGGCCGGGGCTTCTTGGCTAATGGAAAATACAGCTGATGCTCCAAACTGCGCCTGTACTCCTTGTGTTCCCGCCCACAGTTGGTCCCTATGCCAGGGTCAACGATAGCCCATTGCGATTCGACTTTAGCGGGTAAAGTCTTCCCACATACCATGGACGATGCTAGGAATTTGACGGACTGACAGCCATGATCTGCTAGTCCCATTTCAGCCGACCAAGTCTATGCTTGGATCAACCGCCAACTCCCTGAAGGGCCCAAACCACCGCTCGTACGCCCGATTAACTACATGCGAATTGTGTCCGGTATCACATTTGTAATGGGTGTTGTCACCTTGTTCACCGTGCTGTCGCCCTATGTCCTTCCAATTGTACGAAACCGGAACTTGTGGGCTGCGTTCAGTTTAATCGCTGTACTTTTATTCACTAGTGGCCACATGTTCAATCACATCCGCAAAGTACCTTACGTAGTGGGGGATGGGAGAGGTGGTATCAGCTATTTTGCTGGCGGATTTTCAAACCAATTTGGAATGGAAACACAGATCGTCGCCGCTATATGTGAGTGATAAATCTCTCCACACTTTTATTTAGTGGGGTTCAGATGCTAAAACTCTTGTTAAAGATGCCGTGCTCTCATTTTCCGCAATTGCATTGGCCATGAAAGTCCCTCGTATTGCAGACAACAAGTCTCAGCAGGTGGCTGTGGTTATTTGGGGAGCTGTGCTTTTGGGAACATACAGCTTTCTCTTAAGTGTCTTCAGGGCAAAGAATGGCGGATATCCCTTCTTTCTTCCACCTTTCTAATATCTGACGTTTCATAGCGCCATTTGCTTCTTGACAAAGGTTTCCGTGGTAAAGGTTCATTCAAACACGCACACTCTATTGGTGGTGCAAGGTGCCAGATTATAACAGAGATTATGTAAATAAATGGTCTGGGAGGAATACACTGCACCTAAGCAATGGTACAGGCCGATGCCCAGAACAAATTTATGACTGAAATACTGCCAAGCGCCACCGCATTGAATAACAAACATGCATAACAGATCAAAGTGATCAATTATCAGTAAATAAGAGAGAGCAAACTTGCAGTATAGCAGTATCTAGAGTGGTGTTGGTGAACCTAGGGTGCGTGTTAAGACAAGACCATGTAAGAGCTGTTTATCTTTGTGGTGATGTCAATCGGTGGCCCCGGGGCCATAAGTAGAATTTTTGCCGGCCCGCAACCTCAACCAACTTAGTATCTCACCTCTTCGGCACGGTGGTCGGTTCGAGCTACTGTCATATTAAACTTGTTACTACCAGCTGGGAGCATCAGGAGCATGATGGCATCAGCGATGTCTGGGACTACTATCTTGATATTTGTGCAATTGACCTCGCGGCTATTCATCTTTGCATCAAATCAAATGATACTCAGAAACATGTCACCGTCCGTCTTGGGTATTGCCGCGCAACTCGAGTTGTTCTTGATTTCGATCTTGTATTTTTCTAGGGAAAGCGTACGAGCCGCGATTCAAAGGCAGCCGCTGCAATCCCCACCCACATATCCTTCTGTCGCAAAAGACACTGATGCAGTGCAGACGCGCAAAGAGCATGAAAGGGGAAGAATCCCAGCAACATCCTCACAGGCAATAGTGAACATGTCATATTTGAGTATCTGCATGGGAGCTATGACAGCTATGGTGTTCGCCTCGTTTTATCTACATTTTGCTTCAGCGGAAGTTTTGGCGACGCCATACTACCATATGAGTGTGGCAGTTACAGTATTGGCCTCACTTATTGAACTTTGTTCTGAGCCTATTTTTGCCATCATACAGCAGTATATGATGTACAGCAAGCGTGCAACTGTTGAAATAACTGCCGCTTTCTCAAAAAGTCTGGTTACTTGTGGCATATCCATATGGGCTGTGCGATATGGCCACAGTCTCGGTGCGCTGCCATTTGCGCTGGGCTACTTGTCCTACGCACTCGCAGTTCTCTGCGGTTATTTTATTGTCGCAGTACTTCAATCAAACAATAGGCACTTCTCATTATGGCTTTCGCCGATACACTCGAGGTAAAACCAACCCCCACAGCTAGCTGAAGCAGAAAATAACATAAAATAGCGACAACTCAGCATATTTTAGGGATAGGTTTTCGTGGCGCTTATTGACATTGTCCGCAAGTGTCTTCTTCCAATCAGTAGTGAAGCACCTGCTAACGCAGGGAGATTCGATGATTCTTACCGCTATGACGAGCTTGCAGGACCAGGGGGTATACTCGCTGGCATCCAACTATGGCGGTCTCCTGGCTCGCATTTTATTCCAGCCAATTGAGGAAAGCAGCAGACTTATTTTCTCGTCATCTCTCAGTATTAACCAAAGCCAAGGGAAGGTGGACAACGTCACAGCTGCCAGGAGCCATTTACTGACTGTCATGAGGGGATACATGCTGATAGCTGTTTTGATCATCCCCCTTGGGCCAGCTCTGGCCCCTAAGGCGCTTCATATGCTAGGTGGACGACGATGGGCAGCGCCTGAAGTTGATGACCTCCTCACGCTTTACTGCTATTATATCCCATTCCTAGCCTTCAACGGCATTGGCGAAGCATTTGTTTCTTCAACTGCGACACCAGCAGAACTTCGCAGGCAAGCTGCGTGGATGGGACTGTTTTCCGCATGCTTTGCTTTGGCAGCCTTTTTATTTTTGTCGATCGGTAATCTAGGCGCGCGTGGGCTGGTCTATGCCAACATTGTGAATATGTCAGTACGGATATTGTGGAGTTTCGCCTTTGTCCGACAGTATTTACGTCAGTACAAACTGGACCTATCCATGAATGAGTTTGCTCTTCGTCCCCCAACCTATGCCACGGGAGCCATTGCGGCCGTTCTTTTGTCAAGGTCACAAAGCGACTTGCAAGGGGATTTCATTCCCTTCATGGTCGGGGGTTGCTATGTTCTTGCAGTGTACGTCGGCAGGCAATTTAAGATGATGCGCAAGTACTAATTTATTGACGATAGGCTATACTGCGAAAAACATAATGTCAAGACCTATTACGACAAAGTCTATCAATTCTTGAGATCAAAAAACACGAATTTTGAGACACAGCAGAACAAGGTAGATTGAGTCAGTCATCAAATACAATCTTGGTGGCCGCTTTGCCCGGTTCGACATCCTTGAAGAAAGCACCATATGCGTCATGTTGCTTCTTCTTTACAGTTGAGCCGAATTTAAGCAGGGCTTCAGGTACTTCTTGGTTCGCCGCCTTCAAAACATTAATCAAACTGTGGGTTTAGATCAGTATGTATCACAAACGGGTGGAGGGGTTCTTTCTTGAGCATTAGAAAAGAAAAAGACAGAAGTAGGCGGGGGGGGTAGGAGGAGAAGGGAGAGCGAGAGAGTGAGACAATAAGACCAGATTACTTACCCGCCAGATTGCGCCTTGTCGGTCTCAGTGAACAGGGTAATAGCATGTCCATCGGCACCAGCGCGACCGGTACTATGCAATAATGATGTTAGACAAGAAGATAAATCATGAATCCTCAAACTAACCGGCCAATTCGATGTACATAATCCTCAACTGTGAGCGGAAACGTCACATTTACCACCAGCTTCACATGGGGTATATCAAGACCACGAGCCGCCACGTCGGTTGCAACGAGCACCGTAGCCGTGCCTGATTTGAAAGCCTCGAGGCTCTTGAATCTTTCTTGCTGGCTTAAATCGCCGTGAATACCCGCAACTTTAAAACCCTTCGCTCGAAGAAGCCTCTCCACCCGCATGGCTTCCTTTTTGTACAGGCAAAACGCTAGCACCTTATCCGGTGTGCCCCGCTGGTGCTTGTTTAAGATCTGCACGAGTCTCTGTTCCTTCTCGTGTGGCTTTACCACTTCAACAACCTGCTTAATCCTAGTATTCGCCCGCGGGTCTGCAGAAGGGTCACCACCAATGGTGACAGTGACTGGAGATGCCATAAATGTTGACGCAAGCTCCCTGACGGCAGGAGGCCAGGTTGCTGTGAACATAACAGTCTGACGTTTCGACATTGGCATATGCGAGATGATGTCCTTGATGTCTTGCTCAAATCCTTTGTCTAGCATACGATCCGCTTCATCCAAAACAAGATATTTGACCTTGCTAAGATCCAAAGAGCCGTCATTCTGGAGATCCTTCAATCTTCCAGGTGTGGCAACAACCACAGCGGCTGATTTCAGAGCATCGCGTTGTTCGTCTTTCCTGACTCCACCAAATATGCAGGCGACTTGAATATCCACTTTCCCGGTGAATTTTAGAAGTTGGTCGTAGATCTGCATTGCAAGCTCTCTTGTAGGGGAGATCACAACGGCAGATGGTCGGCACGGCTTCTGCTTGCTCTTATTTTTCAGATCAAGGACCCTTTTCAAGCACGGTAGACCGAACGCAAGAGTTTTCCCACTCCCCGTCTCGGCAATTCCGATTACATCGCGGCTCGCAAACAGAAAGGGCCATGTTGCCGACTGAATAGCTGTGGGAGAGGCAAAGCCGTCCAGCGGAGCGTAAAGGCTTTTGTTGCTTGTAGGTAGGTATGAAAATGATGTTATCGGGCGCAAAGATGCAGTATCTGTCGAGGCATTCGTTATCTTGATTGAATGGTCAGAAAAGAAATTATCGATCTCCGTTTGAGGAATGTTATCAAGAGCGGAGGACTGGGTGTAAGGCTGTTGAGCTTCGGGAACTCTTTTTGTCTGCTTCGCGCTTTTAGATTTTTTGCTTGGCTTGACATCAACTGCCTGGTCTTGGTGCTCACGTTTCACCATCATCAAGTGGGAGCTTTTGAGACAAGCTGGGGAGAGAGTTAGAGGGACAGAAACAGAATTGAATAATGATAAGCGTGCACAGCTTTTTTTGTTTGAAAATTAGTTATCACAAAAGAGGTGTGGGGACAGTTTTTCACTTCTTGTTCGCCAATACTTATATTAGTGGCTTGGCAAGAACTGCATACGTAGCTTGTTCTAGCCTCCGAGGTCCCTGCCTTGTGCTGGCTACTCCGGAGTAGCCTTCTTCAACAAGGTCCCCCCCCTTAGGGCTATTATAGTTGATGTGAGGGATCCGAGATTCTCTAAGTAAAGTTAGTGTCAAGGTAAGGCTGGGTGCCTTTCCAGAGGCTTTCACCGTGTGATTGTGTAAGGATGGTTGCCTGTTATAATATCAATCATAACTATGGACTTTCGCCCAAGCCAGAAATTTTCGCCGTTGCAGGCCTAGCCCTGTCGAAGAAGACTAACTTCTAGGTGACATTCGTAGATTCTTAACTGGATAGTGGGAGCTGTGTTGTTTAGGCCTGGCATGTAGTTTTCATCTTCCATGATACATGCTACTCAAAATCTCTCTCGGCCAGGCATCTTCTCATTGATGCTACTACTTAGGTGCCGGGTATCCCGAATAGTGCTACGTATGATACTTTATATACATGACACAGGCGTATTGGCAGTGCTTTAGCCAGTTCAAAGGTGGGTACAGCTACCAGGTTGGATAATGACATACTTGGTGTTACTGAACATCAGCCCTCCCATTACACCATCTCACCGTTGTAGCTGCACCTAGCACAACATCTTATGGCAGATGTAGCTGATCCTCCACCACCATTTATGTATCCATCAAGTTCGTGCAAACAGAGCAGGGGGTCTTTGATATTGGGAACAAATGCTACTATAGCTTAAGGAAAACTAATTCACCCATGCACCAACTTAAAGATCAGCTAGGAAATATGGTAACTGTCAATCATATCTGCGAGGCGCGATGCCTCTTCAGAGTAATTGACGGGTCTTGCGTAGGATACCTGGTACCGAATACTACGTACCACATAGTCAGCACTGAAATTGATGTTTTTCTTTCTTGTTAGAAGTGAACACACCGTTGCTGGTCTCCGAAATGGTCTATCTTTGCTCTGCATCCAAACGTCCAGGTGCGGCAGTTGGCATTTTGAATGACGTCGCCAACTGCTTTATCCTCATTCTGCTGCATTTCCATGAGTTGATCCGCATTTGTACCCATTAGCATTCGACCAACGTCATCAAAACAGTTCAGATAGAGCTGTCCGGTATGGTCGCTGACGTTAATAAGCATAATATACCGGTACTCCGCTTTGGGGTGGGTTTTATCGCAGCGCTCGCAGCGCCACTGGCCGGGATCCAGCTCGGTGACCTTTTTGTTGCAGCCTTCTGAGAGGCACGCTGGATAGCACATATTGTCCTGTTTTATGTATACAACGGTTGCTCTTAGTGTAAAATAGGCAGGTTCTTCCGACATACCCAGCTGCTCCTCCCGAACCTGAGCAATGGTTTTGTACTGGTCACGTTTCGTTGTGGACATCATTCCAGCTGATGGAGCATGCGAGGCAAAGTTTTCATCTCGGCCCTGTGCGTCGTACCAGCCCTTGAGTCTATGAGCTTCTTCAATGTCAGGGTCCACGGTCACAGAGCCGGAACTGAGTAAACTCAGGCTCTTGCCGCCAAAGTCAGAGACTTTGACTCCCTTGAAAGCCACTACTGACTCTGGGGTGGCTCCGAAATTCATCGCGGTATTACCCCAGATAGTCAGGCGCACCGAAAAGCCCGTGTTGTCGACCAAAGTCAGTTCACGCTTGTCGTAAGGTTTCTTGGTCGTTTTTGACACGATCTGGGTGGTCTCTCCAATGTCTTTCAATACGCCAATAACATCGATTGTCGTGTCTTTTTCGACAGCCTGAAGGTCCCCAATAGTCGTGAAGTTGAATCGCACCTGCGGGACGTCATTCTGCTCTTCCGCCTGTAAAATTGTGAGACAATGAGTATCCATGTTTGTATGATCCCACCTACCTTTTCAACCGAAGTATCCCTCTCAAAGGTAAGCTCATAATCGTTGTTGAGGTTCGTAAACTGCTTTTTTGCGATCTGAACACGGCACGGGCTGGATATGTAGTATACGTCGCCCTCTTGAAAGAGCTCGTACAGCGCAGAACATTGCTCGTTGAATCCAGTAGCACGTATTTCGCCGCTATCGTCTAGGAGATTGACACTGAACAAAGTACCTTCACCATTTCTTCCATGGAACGTCTTGACGGGGGATTTGCTAGTGCATCGGGCTTTGATCGTCCACTTGTGGGCATAGGGAGAAATAGCCTCTATGGGGTAGATAGTGGCAGGTGCAGAACCGTGCATAGGCCGTATATGCTGGGGCCGGGAGTTAACTTGCGGAGATGCGTTTTGCGTCTTGGTTCCGTAGAACCCGTTGGTAGATATCGTTGTAGGTTGTGGCTTTTCGTCCTCCTCTAGTTTGTTTTCCAATGGTTTCGGCTCGCCGATCTTCTCCGCTTCTCCTAACTCCTTGAGGACTTCGAGGTCGAGAATGATAAGAATCCTATGGTGTTCAGCGGACACACAGAGTTCACAATGGGAAGATATTTACTTTTTTCCTTTCACGGAATTTGCTTGAAACTGCTTGAGCCTCACAAAGCATCCTTTGCGAAGTAGGCCATCCGTCACAAAATGGTTGGCCTCTGTAGTTGGGCGATTGGTCAGAAAACTTTGTATTTCTTTTCGGCAGTCCACATTTAAGATCACTTACGAATCGCGAGCATTGTCTGCACATAGTTGGAGATGTCACTGAAAACAACCCTGAATCGCTCCTGGTTGTTTGCTTGGGGTGGCAGCGGCTTGACTTGGACACATTGAACGATGGGTTCAGAAATTTGTGGCTTGGTACCATCGAAAATGGCACTTTGGCAGTCAGCAACAGTAGCGCCATGATATGGATGCAAATTGGAATACCTGAGTGCTCCTACAGAGACATGGGACGCTTGTGAGGCCATGGCAGCAATTATGCGTCTCGTCAATGGGACTGTGTTTGAGATAGTGCTACCTGCGGTGACGAAAAGTTTATCAGAGCAAGTGCAAGACCTCAACAGGAGGCAGCATGTAATCGTCTCCCAAAAAAGGCTGGACCGCAAGTCAAATGTACAGTGGAATACTTTGAGTAGACGGTGTTTTGAGAAAAGCAGAACGCGGTACAGACGCGACGCAATTGGGAAACGCGTAAAGTGGTGCTTGACTTACCTAACTGGAAAGCAGGGCTGCCCCTCGCTCCAGTTTGATGGAGTAAACCAGCAACCAAGGGCCTTTTGCCCCACTTGGTGGATATCACTTCTCCAACCAAAAAGTACAAAGTAGGCTGCTTGTGATGGGGCAGGAATTACAAGTGCCTGCATCATAAGATATTTTCGAAAAGTACTTTGGAACCATTTTTGCTCGATCCGCGGTTGCATTGTGCTGCAACTTTCGTGAAGTTCTCACTCTGCTTCATTATGGCGACTTGTCTTCATGGTGATTTGCCAGGTAAGTCCAGCAACGGATTCTGAAACTAAGCTAAATAACGCGATTTACGCCAGATTTACGACCACCATCTGACTCCCAGGCTGTGTATCGAGAAGACTGCACGCAATGCTTTGATTCTGTTGTCAGTGACTACCCTTATTGGTGTAGGTACCTATTGGTTCTTATGGATAAATAGGACGACAAATCTGGCATCAATGTTTGCCTTTCATGCTTCAATGGTGGCTGTGTTGGATCAAGAGATCATGCACGCCTGCACTTTGAACGCTTCGGCCATCCTTTGGCGGTTAATATACAAAGAACTCAGAAGAAGATCCAGGTAAAAGCAACGCATGACCGTTGTCCGACATGCTAATTGGAAATAGCGCGAGGAGCCTCCGCATAAAATATCAAAGCTTGCAATCAACGCCGAGACAGATGAGGATCGTTACGATATAAGCACACGTGTCGTGTGCTATTCTTGCAGCCGGGATGACATCGACGATTCAACCGGTAAGCTCCGGTCGGTCATCGATGGTATAATGCACGCGACAACTTTTTCAAAAAGGGAGGAAATCAAGGCATGGGAGCAGGAGTTCGTTCCCTGTCAACATACAACTGGTTTGATCCAACAGGAGTCTAAGCCCATCAAGTCACAAGGTAACACAGATTCATAAATTTCGTCGAGCCAACCTAATCCATCCAAGCAGATTTGAGCCAGTGTTCAATGTGCGAGTTGAGGCAGAACCTATGGCTGTGTTTGGAATGCGGTAACCTAGGCTGTGGCCGAAGTCAGTTTGGTGGTACCGGGGGTAATTCACATGGCCTTGCCCACTTTGATGCAACTTCCCATGCTGTTGCTGTGAAACTAGGCTCAATAACAGCGGATGGGTCGGCAGATATCTACTGTTATATTTGCAACGAAGAGAGAGTCGACCCTTGTCTTGCTACGCACCTCTCTCATTGGGGTATCAATCTGGTTGATCGCGAAAAGACGGAGAAAAGTCTCATGGAAATGCAAGTTGAGCAAAATTTAAAATGGGACTTCACAATGACAGCAGGCGATGGTCATGATCTTCGTCCAGTCTTTGGTGCCGGTCTCACGGGGCTATCAAATCTTGGAAACAGCTGCTACCTTTCCAGTGTGGTCCAGTGTCTTTTCGATTTGCCAGAGTTTCGACAGAGATACTACCATCCCGACGATAATCCACCATTTGCTGAGGCCCCAGCTGCCGATTTTGAGACGCAATTGCGGAAGTTGGCGGATGGAACCATCTCCGGGCGTTACTCTCGACCAGATGATAAAATTCTGGCCAGTCCCGAACCACCAGAGGTCCAACACCAAAAGGGCTTGTCTCCATCGATGTTCAAGCACTTGATTGGCCGCGATCATGCTGAATTCTCTACTATGAGGCAGCAGGACGCCTTCGAGTTTCTACTCCATGTTTTTAAACATGTCACGATGTCTAAGCATCCCTCTGGGATGAATAATCCTATCGATTCTTTCAAGTTTAGCATGGAGCAGCGGCTTGAATGTCTGAAGTGCAGGGGGGTTCGCTACAGGCTTGATGAACAAGACAACATCTCGATCCCAGTTCCCGCCCGCCGAGTGCCTCATTCAGATGATACCTGCTCCGGTGGCCGTGGTTCTTTTGAGCCTGTGACACTTTTTGAATGTTTGGACGTATTTACCTCCCATGAAGTCGTTGATCTTCGGTGTACCTTGTGTGATAGCGAGGAGAGATTCTTTAAACGCTCCGCTTTTCGAACAATGCCAGCACAGCTGGTAATCAATGCTCGACGCTTCGAGCTCAACAATTGGGTCCCCACTAAGCTTGATATCCCTGTTCAGGTTGAAGATGCACCTGTGGATTTAAGCTGCTATATTTCCACTGGTCCGGGGGAGGGGGAAATACTGCTTCCTGAAGATGGCACGTCCGTTGGCGGATTCAACGCTAACACTGACCTTCTGAACCAACTACTTGCGATGGGCTTCCCACAAGCCAGGTGCGAGAAGGCTCTATGTGTCACTGGAAATGCAGACGTTGAAGCTGCAATGAATTGGCTACTATCCCACATGGACGACACGGATATAGATGAGCCTATCAATATGAAGTGGGCAGTAGGGAATATCGCAGATGAACCCGATTTAGCCAAGGTGGCTCAACTAAATGACATGGGTATTGATAATTCTCGTGCTAGAAAGGCGCTGGCTGCCACTGACGGTGATATTAATCGGGCTATTGATTGGGTTTTTAGCCATCCGGATGATACGGGCGAAAGCCCTGCCGACCAGCAGCCAAGCGCCGGAGCTGAAGCTTCGGCAGTCCCTGGGTACACCACCGTCCCAGCAAACTACCAACTCCGGTCGATCGTTTGCCATAAGGGTGCTTCTGTACACGCCGGGTAAGATTGGTCCTGATGATAAGTTCCCCCGCGGTTGATTGTACTGACGGGTGTTTGTAGGCATTATGTTGCTTTTGTGCGAAAACAGTTGCCAGGAAGGTCGGGGCTAACATGGGTGATGTTCAATGACGAAAAGGTGGTTGAGGTGGATGACGTGCAGGAGATGAAGAAATTTGCCTATCTCTACTTCTTTTCGAGGGTATAGAAATGCTTAAATGGTGCTTTTACTGGTGACATTCTCCTTTGTCTGGGAAAATAAATTGTTTAACCAGGTTGACCTGTTAAGAAAACTCATGGCCAAAATCAAGAACTGTTTGCAAGGAGTAATTATAAGAACCTATCCAGTCTACTGATATACACTATACAGTAACAGTATGTAGCAGTATCGTCTGATTAGGGGTGTTCAGCAACCACGAAAAAAACTGCATCATTTCCCTATTAAGTTAAGGGCCAACCTATACAAAATTACTAGCTCCTGCACTCCCAGAAATAGGTTAGTTTTCTAGTGTAAAAACTTAGTATATGCAGAAAAAACGGTACCAGGTTATATATATATTTTCTATACTAGAAAATCTGTATTATTTTCTATTTAGGCTTGTGATGGCTCTACTTATTATATAATATAATGAATTAAGCTATCTTATTAGCTACAGTACTTTAGAAGGCTTTATAGAGATTATATTTAACAGTAGCTTATATATATATATATAAATATATATATCTATACTATATA